>CAUYLG010003239.1:0-25544 GCA_963573385.1 Cacajao melanocephalus | reverse complement strand
ATTTTTTGAGAACAAGCAAGAACTCAGAGATTTCATCACCACCAGGCCTGCTTTACAAGAGCTTCTGAAAGAAGCGCTACAAATAGAAAGGAACAACCAGTATCAGCCATTCCAAAAACATACCAAAAAGTAAAGAGCATCCCCATAATGAAGACTCTACATCAACTAATGGGCAAAACAGCCAGCTAGCATTAAATGGCAGTATCAAACTCACATATATCAATATTAATTCCAAATTTAAATGGACTAATGCCCCAATCAAAAGACACAGACAGGCAAATTGGTTAAAAAGCTAAAATCCATCAGTATGCTGTATCTAGAACCAACTCACATGCAAGGATACACAAAGACTCAAAACAGAGAAATGGACGAAGACATACCAACCAAATGTAGAGAAAAAAAAAAAAACAAAAAAAACAGAAACTGCAATTTTTGTCTCTGATAAAACAGACTTTAAAGCAACAAAGACCATAAGAAACAAAGGAGACATTACATGGTGGTGAAAGGATCAATGCAACAAGAAGAGCTAACGATCCTAAATATATACGCACCCAATACAGGAACACCCACATACATAAGGCAGGTTCTTAATGACTTACAAAGAGACTTAGACTCGCACACAGTAATAGTGGGAGACTTTACCATTATACTATCAATATTAGACAGATCAACGAGATAGAAAATTAACAAGGATATCCAGGACTTGAACTCAGACCTGGAACAAGTAAACTTAACAATTATTTACAGAACTCTCCACCCCAAATCCGCAAAACATACATTTTTCTCAGTTTCACATTACACCTATTTTAAAAGTGACCACATAATTGGATGTAAATCACTTTTAGCAATTGCATAGCATTTTACAGGTTTAAGTAAAACACCGATTGGCTGCTTGTTTGTTATTTTCATCCCTTATTCCTTCCTGTCTCCATTGTTAAGCACAATTATTGGCATAAAAGAGGTTTTTAATACCCATTTTTAGACTGCATTCTAGTCTGGGCTTCCTCTTTCTTTCTGTCTTACATTCTTTTTTTTCTTTCTTTCACTCTCACTTTCTTTCCTCTCTTTTTCTTTGTTTCAAAAAAAATAATAAATAAAAAAAAAATAAAAAAAAAAGAATAGCCAGGATACCCAGACAAGAAAAAGGATAATTTGTACTAGGAACCTGGGAGCTTCTATCTGAAAAGACAGGGACAGAGTATTTTTGCCTTGACATTTTATCTTTTTAATTACTGAAACCATTGGGAATGTGGCTAAGGATGAGAAGATAAATGCTATTAAGACTGACCTTGTGTCAGCACCACTGATCTCTGCTGAGATAGATTAAGTTTCATTACTGTGACGAGAATCATATAAATTGAGTCCTGGAAATCTTTTTCTTTCCTACCCCTCACCAGCATGAGTGACTCTGTTAACCCAAATTCATTCCACTTTCTACATATGTGAAAATTTTAAATAAACCTATTTTGGTATCTGTTTCTTTTTCACAAGCCGCGTGTTATTTGACAGGTGTTCTAAAGCTCCTTGCTTTGGCAATGAACCAAGATGACAGAGCAGTAGTGATTTAGAAATTGTCGTTCCCTTCTTGTTAAGTGATAAAAAGCAAAGTGTGAAGTTATTAACCACTATTCACCAGTGGCATAGAAATCGGTATAAGGTTTAATTGTCTGGTTCTATAGTTGGTCTGCATAGGCAATTTCCTGGATAATGCCTCTCTTAAGGAAAGGGAAGAATAATCGTATAACTACACTTTTTTCTCCCATATCATTTTTTTAAATCTTTTCATAAATTGCAGATAGATGGATTGGTGAGAAAGGATCACTAGAAAACCAAAATATTGGCCTCACAGGCTTTCCCTTTCCTCATCTACCCAGGTAATAGATTTATGGGGGACATGGCAGCACTCAGCAGCATTGCAAATTTCCCACCCCCCAAATCAATCAGATGCTCAAGTGTTTGAATCTGATGGTGTGCAAGATGTTACCACACTGTCTCCTTACTTTAACCATGCTGAGTCTATCGCTAATTGGAAAAACCTACTTTTGGCCGCCTCGTCTACAGTCAGGCCCATTAAAGACATATCCATGTCAAATTTAAAAACAAAACAAGCTCATTGGGCTTGTTATGGCTGGGGACTGGCTCACTGAGGGAAGACTAATAGAATTAGTGCCTTCTGTTTGTGTGTCATCATTTCAGTGGGCAGCATGAGCCTGTGTCAATTTGCCAGATCATAAATATTGTGTTAAATTACGGTGAGCTCAGTTTGGTAAGTTGTGGGAGTTTTGGAAGGCGGGGAGAAGAATAGTTTTATGTATGTGTGTATGTGTGAAGAAGCCGTTTGATTTTCAGCCAGGGATTCCTGAGCCCTGTGGTCATGGTTTTAGAGATCTTATACCTACTTTGAAATTGAGTGCCAGTGTCAGGTTGTGCAGCTGTCCTTGTTTCCTTTTTATTATTAATTTTGTGGTTGAATTGGCTTATATCCCTTTTAAACTCGAATGTATGAGTCTCAACATTTAAAAATGTATTTGAAAATTCTCTTTTAAAAAGCAATATGAAATAGAATGTAGCTGAAAAGTTAATTTTTACTCACGTTTTTAAAAGAGCAACAAAGCACGAGTGATTTCCAGAAATGGTTTCTGTGTCATCTTTAGAATTCTTCTAATTACTAATTCTTCTTTACAGGCTCGGGTTTAGTTTTCTGTTACCTGTTTTTATTGGCTTTGTTTTTTTACATTTGACAAAAGATTTGCTGTTTTGCGGCTAGTGATGAGTTTTTTTTTTTTTTTTTTTTTTGCCTCAGGACTAAGAGTTGAGTGGGGTTTGGAGTGGAACAAAGATATTAGGTTTCTTTCATGATTTGAGTGTCAGACACTTGGCTATATTTGTTTCATGGGTTTTTCATTGCTGCTAACTTAACCACAGACACATTTTCAGTCCTGTGCAGGAGGGTGGTGTGCCTTCCGTAGGCGGGGAAGAGGAGGGTTGGTGGGGGTGGCTTGGAGAAAGGAATAAGCTCATGGGCTATTAATAATGTACATTGTTCTTGAGGCCACATGTAACATTTCTGAGCCCTGACCAACGGGGTAGGGTGCGTGTTCTATTTACGTTGGACTGCATGGCGTGATGTGATGGACAGCTGATAACATAATCACAGGAAAAATCCGGATATTTCTTCTTTAATGATGTCCTGATAGGGCAGAAAAAAATAATTTGTTTTCAGAAGATTGGCTTAGAGTGGGTGAATGTATTTAATTCAGTTACTGGTTCTTGCCTCATAGCCAGGCATTCTTCAAGTAATATTTGCTGGGCGTGTACATGGAGGGAAATGGAGACAAATGACATTGCTTGTGACCCACTGGCTTGAGAGGAACCCCAGCATTTAATGACTTGGTAATGATTCCATTACTGGTAATGATTCCACTAAAACTAGAGCTAGAGCTTGGGAGGCTAAACTTGTCATTACTTACGAGTAAACAAGAGAAAAGATCTTTTGTAGGCAGAAAAATCTTACCAAAATGCCTGAGTATGCACTGGAGAAAGCCCTGGACTGCACACCAGGGATGCTCCTCACCCACTTGTTTACTTTTTGTGGCTTTGAGCAAGTCATCCATTCTGCCTCTGATTTTTCACTTGTCAGATGGGGTACTAGATGATGATAATTACTGCACAGTGGGCTTCAGTTACAAAGCATCTTAACATAGAGTAGCTATCCACTATTGTTTCTCAGAACAACCCATGGGAAGCATTCAGGCAAGGCACTGAGCACCTAGCAGGTGTCAGGCATGGTGGTGCTGGTGTTGGGGAGACAGTGGTAAACTTAAGTATTCAAGGATCTTGTCTTCGTGGTTTTCAGTCCAGTAGGTGAGAGCGGTTAATCAAGTGGTCAATGAATAATTATGTCAGTCTGAAAGAAAATAAGTGCTAAGAAAAGGAGCATTAATTTCTGAGTCTTGATAGCAAAGGCCCTTGACCTGGGCTGAAAAGTCAAAATCTTCCTGATCCTTTGATACTTGAGCTGAGATCTACAGAGTGTGGGCTGGAGTTACCTAGATAAAGAGTTGGAAGAATAAGCATTCATTCTAGAGTGAGGGCTAGAATGTGCAAAGGTCCTGTGGTGGGTGGAAGCATTATGTGGCCAGGGCACTGAGAAGGCTGAGGTAGCTGGAAAGAAGGGGAGAGTGATAGGAGGCGAGGCTGGAGAGGTAATCAGGGTCACACCATATAGGCTTTGTAGGCCATGTTGACCAAGGGGCAGATGTTAATAGGTTTTTTTTGTTTTGTTTCTTTGAGACAGAATCTCGCTCTGTCACCCAGGCTGGAGTGCAGTGGCACGATATTGGCTCACTGCAATCTCCGCCTCCCAAGTTCAAGCAGTTCTCCTGCGTAAGCCTCCCGAGTAGCTGGGACTACAGGCACCCGCCACCACTCCCAGCTAATTTTTGTATTTTTTAGTAGAGGCAGGGTTTCACCACGTTGTCCAGGGTGGTCTCAAACTCCTAACCTCAAATGATCCACCCACCTTGGCCTCCCAAATTGCTGGGATTATAGGCGTGAGCCACCGCACCTGGCCAGATGTTCATAGGTTTTATATGGTGGGGGAGATTGGCTCACATTTCCATTTTGAGAAGATCACTCTGCTTGAGTGAGTTGGAGGGATCGGAGTGGGTGAGGGGAAACTGATTAGCAGGCTATTATTAGAATAGTATTCCAGGTAAATGATGGTGGTAGCTTGACTGGTGTGATGGCAGTCAGTGGAGGGAGGAGGACCCAGGTATGAGAGAGATTTAAGAGAAAAAATATCAGTAAAACTTGGTGGTAGATTGGATATGAGGCTTAGGATGGGAATGGTATCAAGGTGAACTCCTGGCTGTCTGACTTGTGTAGGAAGATGGATGGAGTACCTTTCACTGAGATAAAGAGCACTGGAAGATGACCAGGTTTGGGGCAGGAGGAAGGAAAGATGAACAGTTTGATCTTAGACATGTTCATTTTGAGGTTGCAGGATATAAACTGGGGAGTCATTGGTTTATAGTCATTGTTAAATGGAGCCATGGACGTGGATGAGGTTACTATAGGAGAGAGGAGAGAGTGGAAAGAGAAGTGGGTGTAGGACTCAGTCTTAAGGAACCCCAGCATTTAATGACTTGGGGGAGGGAGACCGGCTTTAAGAAGTAGACTGTGAAAGAGCAGCCAGAGAAGGAGAAGAGGTGGGAACACATGGTGTTGTGAAACCAGTGAAGAGCATTTCAGGGAAGTGGTAGGCATTGTCGGGAAGAGACACTGATGATAGTTTTGAAAAATTTCCATTGAATTTTTGGGATATGGAGCTGACCTTGGACTTTAGTTGGTGCTGTTTGAATGCAGTAATGGTGGTCAGGAAGATACTATAATTATCCACAGTTTATAGATGAAGAATCTGAGGCACAAGGAAGTGACTTGTAAAACAGCTTACCTAAATGTCAGAACTGGAATCCAGGCCTAGGCCTGGGTGCCTCAGACTCCCTGCTCTAACTGTTACACCTGACACCTATAGCCTACTGCTTTACTAGGTAAGTGTGTGGATTGAGGAGGCAAACACAGCTGTGTCCCTGCTGTGCTTCTCCCTGGGTTGGGGATCTGTTAACTAGTTATTTAGCCTCATCGACCCTCAGCTTCCTCATTTTTAATAATGGTAAATGTCCAGTGGGGTTGTTGGGAAAATTAAATGAGATAATGTGTGTTAATGCCTTGAAATGTGTTTGATACGTAATAAGTACTCAGTAAATACTAACTAAAAAATAAACAGCCTTCTACCGTTGTGTCTGCCTTTCCTCAGAGCCTCTTATCTCCAATTGCATTTTTCTCGTTTTAATGCTTAGCAGTCTTCTCTAAAAAGGCCAGTTTGTTATGCTATTTGCTCAATTATTTTCAAGTTTGTGTTTTTACTTTGCCATTTCTTCTGCTTTTAGTGCCCTTGTCCACCTACATGAATAATTTTTGTGTAGTGTAATGTCTCTGTCAGTCTGTCTCAAAACTAACTTTTTGTGACTGATTTAAAACTGATTTTCATGACCTTGGGTTATGTTTACATTTGTTTATTCTTAGGAGCTTGATGTTCATGAGTTTGGGAAGTTTGTTCACTCAGTTTTACTAAATAGATTCGGGGGCCAGGCATGTTTTTTTCATGTCCTTCAGCAACATCTAGTAGAATGCTTTAAAGTAGTGGGTACAAAATGGCAAACAGTATTTTTATGCTATTTGATAAATAGCTTTTTCCTGTCACTTTCTTCTCACTGAATACTTAAGGTACAGTTATTAGTAAGTCCTACCAGTGTTACTTCCAAAATATTCAGATTCATCCATTTCTCTTCATTGACACTGCCACCCCTCTGATTAGTTTAGACCACCATCATCTCTGGCCAGGATCACTGCATCAGCCTCCCATCTACTCTTGTCCCCCCCAATCTATCTATCTATCTATATATTGAGATGGAGTCTTGCTCTGTTGCCCAGGCTGGAGTGCAGTGGCGTGATCTCGGCTCACTGTAACCTCTGCTTCCCAGGTTCAAGCAGTTCTCTGCCTCAGCCTCCCGAGTAGCTGGAATTATAGGCACCCGCCACAATGCCCGGCTAATTTTTTTGGTATTTTTTTAGTAGAGACAAGGTTTCACCATCTTGGCCAAGCTGGTCTTGAACTCCTGACCTTGTGATCCACCTGCCTCGGCCTCCCAAAGTGCTGAGATTACAGGCATGAGCCACCGTGCCTGGCCTCAACCCTATATTTTTAAGGTATAATTGCATCATACCATTTTCCTGCTTTGATCCCTCATCAGCTTCTTATTTCAGTGTACCCTGGACTCCAGGGTCCTTTGTGGATCACGTTACCTCTCCTTTTATCTCACTTTTGTGCCTCCTACCTGCTGCCCTGCCCCCCACCTGCTCCCCTGCTTTAGTCCAGCCACGTGGTCTACACTTTTCTTTTAGTTCTGCACACACATAAGTTCTGTCCCTCCATAGGGCCCTTGTGCATCTAGTTCCCTCTGCCTGGAATGCCCCTTCCCGGGCTTGGTGTAGGGTTGCATTTTTCTCTCTTCAGGTCTTGGTGTTTTTTTTTTTTTTTTTTTTTTTAAGACAGTCTTGCTCTATTGCCCAGGCTGGAGTGCAGTGGTGCCATCTCGGCTCACTGCACCGTCTGCCTCCTGGGTTCAAGCAATTCTTGTGCCTCAGCCTCCCAAGTAGCTGGGATTACAGGCGCACACCACCACACCCAGCTAATTTTAGTAGAGATGGGGTTTCACCATGGTTGGCCAGGCTAGTCTTGAACTCGTGACCTCAGGTGATCCACCCACCTTGGCCTCCCAAAGTGCTGGGATTACAGGCTTGAGCCACTGTGCCCAGTCTTATGCCTCCGTCTTGATGAGATCTTTCCTGACCACTGTTTCTAAATAGATCCATCCAGCACACCACCATCTCTCATTTTTAAATAAAACATTTTTTTCTCACTAATTTTATAGGGTGAAATATACCTATCTACCCATTTTCCAGAATTAATACATGTTAGGATTTTGTCATTATTATTTCAGATTTTCTTTTAAGTAAAAGAGAGCATTGCAGATAGTTGAGGTTGGTAATGTGTGCCCTTCCCCAGTTTCCTCCTTTCCTCTCCAGAGGCAACTGTTATGAAGCTGATATGTGTCTTTCTTTTTTTCCATGTTTTTCTTACCTCTGAATGTGCCCACTTAATTTTTGTGAATAGTAGCTTATCATTTTTGAGTTTGCGACGTTTTTACTCAACATTATGTTTTTGAGTGATATTCATGTTGATACATACATATCTGATCATTTATTTGAATTGCTCTATAGTATTCCATCATATAAATACTCTACAGTGTATTTTTCCCTTTATGAAGCAATGGTCATTTAGATTGTCGTCAGTATTTCACTGTTATGAAAAGTAAGCATTCCTGTACTTGTCTATTTGTACACAGGTGCAAGAGTTTCTCTGTCATGGTCTTTTCTAGCTCAGCACCCGGTTTCATTCCCATTTTGGCACTCATCATTTTGTAATCACTGACTTATGTGTTTGCTTGTTTATATGCATCTTCCTTATTCAACTATGAGCTCCACTGGGGTAGGCGGTGTGTTTAACGCGCTCCTGCACACATAGCCCCTAGCATAGGCCTTGGCACATAGTAGGTACTTGGTAGGTATTTGTTGAATTAATTCAGCTAACTGCTTTCCATCTGTCTTATGTAGTTCATTTCTTTGGTTTTTGAGCTTTGGTTTTCAGATTTCTGAAGAAAGGTGAGGACTGATGAGGTGAGTTGCCAAATTCTATGGATAGTGATTGTAGGTGATTAGGTAAACCTGACATGGAAAGGAGCTGGGGAAAAAAAGCTGTAAATAATCTGTTTTGGTTTAAACAAACCAAAATCTCAAAATTTGGAGATGATGGATGATATGGAACTATGTGTACTAATGTTGGTTATTGAAGGAGCTGAGTTTATCAGCTGTGGGCTCCTTCCACATCTGTATCATTACTTTATTATTATGGGATTTTGGAGTGGGGTGGGAGGATTTCGTGTTTATTTTCTAAAATTATTCTATTTGAAAATTAGAAAATTACTATTCATCTGTTGACATTTATTTTTGGAATAGCATTTGTGGTAGGTGTAGGAGAGATAGACCATAGATTAAAAAGCATAAGAAGAAATAGGGCTGTTGATCTTAAAGCAGGATTGTTTAAATCAATTAATTTTAAAAAATGCTCCTTTTTATTAGAGTTCACTGAATCAGTGCATGTGTTCTGTGTTTTCTGTTTGTTTTTGAAGCTGTTTGATGTTTTCCTTACCATCATAGACTTCAGATTTGACTATTTGATGTTCACCTACTGAATTCACATGTAGAGAGGAAAGACCAATTCACGGGAGCAAACGGATTTCTTAAAATGGAAACTGCTGCTGTAATTTGGACCTCTTTTCTAGTACAGGGCATCTCCTTTTATCTGTTAGTAGCCTGTGTAAGCCATTTGCTGATAAATTGAACCACTGTAATTATATTTGAAGATAGCTATTGGAGAAAAAAAATGTAGCTATAGTTAAATACTATGCTAATGCTTCCTAATTTATTCTTTTTCATTTTGGAGTATACTGGTTCTCCCCTCCTCCACTTAATTCACTGTGGCACATTTGACTGCCCTCCCCCACCACTTAGGTTGGGTATCAGTTATGAACTTCCAAAGAGAATTAGGATCTGGTCTCACTGTCTCCTTTGCATGTAAATAGTAAATAATTAGACATGCAGTTAAATTGGAGACAATAATAGCTGAGATATATTAAGCATTTGATCCTTGTTAGACACTGTTCTAAGCACTTTATATGAATAGTAAACATATAAGCACAGTCCAAAAAATTTTTTTTCTGATTGTCTAAAATGTAGGAGTCATGTTATTTTGAGGTTTATGAGAAATCATAATCTTCAATTTGATTTCTAGTTACTGGAGGTGGGGGAGGTGGGTGTGGAGGAGAAAATGCTTTCATTTATTAGATGTGTAGGAATGTACTGAACTGAGAAAATCTAAATGGTTACAGGCTAGTCATTGCTTACTATCCTGACTATTACTTGTCCACTCCCTTGATAAAAGCTTTACCCTGTTCCTGTAAGTGGGAGCTGGGTGGAGGATGGGAGGCAATCCTCAATTGAGTTCGATTTGACTTGGCTTGATTGTGTGGCAAGTTAGTATGGGTTGTATGCCATTATTTTATTTCCCTTTTATAGTTGAGAGAACTGAAGTACAGAAAGTGTAAGTAACTTGCCCAAGATCACAGAGCTAGTGAATTAATGGAGTCATAATTCAAATCTAGGCAATCCGAGCATTCTTAACTGCCATAGTACATTGCCTGTGTTTTTGAGTGTTTGCCTGTGCAACAGGCATTAAGAGATGGGAGAAAATAGTGTTGTATCTTCACAGTACTTGAAGCCATTTTTGTTTGAAAGGATGTGTACTATATTAGAATGTATCATCCTGGGTTCGTTAGCATTTCCTATCACTTTATAGATTTTCCAAGCACTTCAATTTTCCTTTTATATTTCATCAGTCTTTTGATACCAGTCATAATAGAATTTGAGTGGTCATAGTTAATGTGGCTTTGGAACAGAATTCTTAAGGAAGAGGGTTGGGTGATGAAACAAGGGTGGTAAGATGGGGAATGAGGAGGAATGCTTCTTTCTGTCGTATGTATTTTGTGGAATAAAATGGTGATGCCGTCCACCACAGCTGAAACTTGGCATGGTTCTGGAAGATGTCTTTGTGTAGCCTGTCTGTACCACTCACCACCTGTTATAATAGTGAAGGTCGTAGGTTGTTTGCCTTAAGCAGAATAAACAGATACGGAAAATGTATTCAGTAATCTTTGCTTGATGAGCAGAAGCTAGCAGTTGTTTAAAACAAGTGAAGGGGATAAAAACTCCCCTAACTTTTATTTACCAATCAGATTGCAAAGGAAAAAATAGCCTATTTTTAGGCTGAGGCTCCAATTATGCTAAGCCTTGAAGATAATGAAACAGTCTGACACAAAAGAGTGTGGTGACGCAAGTTTGTGTGGTGAAATTCCAAGACATTCACTGACTTTTTAGGATTCTGCACAGTGAATATTAAGCTCCTAAAGTGTTTGTTGCCCGGAAACAGTGCTTTATTCTTTTATATGCAGTGTAATGAAGTGAACCTGTGTTGTAATTTGTTTCTTGCAAGGAAAAGGGAGCATTAACACACATTATCTATCCTTGTATCCTGTCTTTGGCCTCTTGTGTGTCCCTTTTATGTGCTGAAGCCACCAAGTCATGCTATTGCTAATACTGCATATTACCTTCTGTTTTAGCCACTCTAATTTTTCTTACTACTTTACACAGTAGGGGTTTCCAGTTTTTCAGTTAACTTTATATTGTAGATTTCACCGAATTTGAGGGCTTTTTCTTTTCTGTCACTCTTTCCTCATTCTATGGAAGAATTACTCTTAGCTTTTGGCTCCGTTCTTAATCATGTCAGGTGATGTCTTTCCTTGGCACTAATTAGTTTCGGGGGTTTGAAATATGTGCTGGCACTGGGCTTCATTGGCTGGATTAATGGAAGTTGGCCATTTGCGCTCTCCCGGTCTCATGTTGCCTTTCTATTTACAGGTTGGTAATGGGCTTCTGGGTTTTCATTCTGCTGCCTGTAGTTGTCTTCTTGAAAGTGAACCTGAGGTGCTGAATGCTCATGTGATGGATGGCAAGTGTAATGCTTCCTTCCAGGGCAACCTGTCTTCTTCATTCCTGAATCTTGCTATGGCCTGGGTCCCAATCTAATTCCTAGAGTCAGGAGGTTGGTCATCTTCCATTTGGTCTCAGACTTTTCTTTTCAAAGAGTATTCATAAGAACTAAATGTGGGAAGGCAGAAGGAAAGACCTATCAACATCAAGGTACCAAAGTTACAAGCTTCTGGCATTGGTGGTTCATGGCAGGATTTGATGAGGTTGGGGAGGGGAGGGGAGGGGAGGGAAGGGGACGTGAAGGGGATAAAAGAGCTCCTCATTAGACTCAGACTGAAGTGCACTGATGTGACCTGTGGAAAGAAGTGAAAACATAAAATAGCAATCAGGTGATTGATAACGATAGCCTGGTTGGTTGATGTGGAAGCTAAATCTCTGGCTGGGTGCCTGTTATCCACATACAGTACTTACTCTATTTCATTTAATCTCTTGCAGCCCTGCAGGTGGGGTATTATTTCTTTTTACAAGAGGAAAAAGTCTTGAAGGGATTAAGTAAATTGCCAAGGCCTCTTTATTTGTAAGTGGCTAAAATGAACATGGCTTCTCACATTTGTGCCACTCTTCTGAAATACAGGAAACACAGACATCAACAGTATTTATCTTTGTATCCTTACTAAGTAAAATACTGGGTGGTACAACCACTGAAAAGGCTATAATAGCTTTTTTGTTATTGTACTTTAACAGGGAGCTCTTTCTTAAAATTACAGATTTTTAGGACCAAATTCTGTTCAGTCGTCTGGCCTACTATGTGCCAGGCACAGTATTGAATCCTGGGGATATGAGCTTGAGACAGACCATGGTTCATGGTCGCTGATCATAGAGTAGACGTGGAGGGAAAGGAAAGAAATTGCCCTGTAAACAAATTTCATACCATATGAATAAGGTTAAATTTAAAGAAAAAAGGAAAGGTAAACATTGCCTAGAGATGAGAGAATGATGCCTATGCCCACAGAATATCTCTTACTGTGAGTTCCATTGATTCTTTGGTCATTGCCAGGATTTGTCCAGAGAGGTATAGGGGATGTTGTCTTTGCAGGGCGAAGCCCAAGAGGAACCATATGATGTTAACAAACCTGGGGACCTTTCTTTTCTAGCTGGAAGTCTAAATTCATGAGGGTAACCAAGTTCTTTGTTTTGTTTTTGGTACATGAAGAATCTTCTGTTTCTACATCCAGTAAACTTTTTGTTTTATTAATTTTAAGTTGTCGTCAAGCGGTACCTTTCCTTGCCCCTGTCTTTGTCCAAGAAGGTCAGCAGAGGGTGGGGGGAGTCTAATTCCAACTCAGCTGCTAATTTAGGAGGTGACCGATAACCTCTACAGTTCCATCTGTCATAGTGCCTTTCACATGACGGTACTCAGTAATAATTGTTTGCCATGGGACAACAGAACTTGAAATCTTCTGTGATTAATTTGTATTGATTTCTTTGGGGCAGGACTTGGAAGGGGATTTTTTAGGATAAAAAGCTGCTGCCTCACATTCCACAAGAATGACAAAAATCAAAGATAAATCATTAATGTAAATCATAGCCCAAGATAAGTGAAAAAAATATTTCAACTATTGAAGAGTTCTTTTATAAATACCATCTCCCAGCTAGATGCATTACATCTCAGCCTAAAATGCTGAAAGTACTTGTGGTTCCTAGCACACTGCCTCATCCTTAGTGTATGATCAGTGAGGAATAATACAGTTATGAAATGACTACTAGTAATCTCTGAGGACTTCTGGATAACAGGTGTTCTGAAGTTTGCCAAACTTGGAGACCACCTTCCCTTTTTAGAAGAGATTTCTTAGAAAAGTCTTCAGGTTTTTTTTTTTTTTTAAATCACAATATGATAGGAATTGTAGAGAAGACATCAAGAAACAAAAGATCAGTCAGAATGTTTCACACACTCTCAACTCTCTAATAAGCACAGAACTAAGCAGTACTTAGACATTGCCCTTTGCCTGAAGATGGGATTCTTTAGTACCTCATGCCGTAAAAGATGGTGAACTTTTCGTGCATTTTTCAGGGCAAAAACAGTAGGGTTGTGAGTCATAACTTGTAATCTGGGATGCAAGTTCCATAACCATGTCAGGATTTTCTGGAGGGCTTCTGTCCGGAAGATGGAAGACGAGGATTGTTGATTGTTTTCTAAAAGGTGAACTCTAGAAACTTACAGATGAATGAGTTATACAATACAATCCTAGGAAAGACTACTAAGCAATTTTTCAGCATTTTATGGCAGTCACCAAGGATCAGTATTGGCTCACCCAGAACAGGTAATGTCAGTAACTTTTTCTTTTAGTCTTCATATTAGGCTTAAATTAGCACATGAAAGTGCTAGTTTTAAACGTTAAAAGCAGTTGAATATCAACAGTTTCATATGATTCATCCTAATAATTTTTATTATTTTTTTCCTGGTTATAAAATTAATACATGTTCATTGTAGCACACTTAGGAAAATAGCGGAAAATAAAATTTACTCACAATCTAACAATCCATTTTATGCACTTCTGTCTTTCCATGTATATACCTATGCACACATAAAAATCTGTGTTCACCGGAATATTTTCAAAAAACTTACTGTGGATTATAGTTCATTTTTAGAGAATACTTGGATGTTTAAATTGAACCTATCATAAACATTTCCCTGTAATTAGCAATTTACAAACTAAATTTTTATTATGATTTCAAGAGATAGATGTCACATAATTTATCAATACTCCTATTATAGGACTTTCATATTGTTTTCTGCATTTTACAGTTATAAATAAATGTGCTGCAGTAAACATCTTCTACATGAATGCTGGTCTACATCCTTGATTATTTCCTTACGATGAATTATCAAAAGAGGTATTTTCAGGTTAAAAGATGTGAATTCTGGAAACATATTTCTAAATTGCTTACCGTAGAGGATGTACTAATTTCTTTTTTTGGTCTTTTATTATTACTTTTTCATTTAACTTTAAGTTCATGGGTACATGTGCACGTTTGTTATACAGGTAAACTTGTGTCATGGGGGTTTGTTGTATACATTATTTCATCATCCAGGGATTAAGCCTAGTACTCATTAGTTATTTTTCCTGATCTTCTCTCTCCTCTCGGCCTTCACCCTCCAATAGGCCCCAGTGTGTGCTGTTCCCCTCTGTGTGTCCATGTGTTCTCATCATTTAGCTCCCACTTTGAAGTGAGAACATGCAGTATTTGGTTTTCTGTTCCTGTGTTAGTTTGCTAGGGATAATGGCCTCCAGCTCCATCCATGTTCCTGCAAAGGACATGATCTCATTCTTTTTTTACGGCTGTAAATTAGTTCAACCATTGTGGAAGACATTGTGGTGCTTCCTCAAAGACCTAAAAACAGAACTGTTCTTCGACCCAGCAATCCCATTACTGGGTATATACCAAAAGGAATATAAATTGTGGTATTATAAAGACATGCATGTGTTCATTGTAGCATTATTCACAATGGCAAAGACATGGAATCAACCTTAATGCCCATCGGTGGTAGACTGGATAAAGAAAATGGGAGTACATACATGATAGATGTACTCATTTCTGCTTTTACTAGCAGCATGTGAAAGAACCTACCTGACACAACATCGCCACAGTTAGCTATTACTTCTAAGACAAAGAAACAGGATTGACCAATTTTGTTTTTCCACCTTTGATAAGTTTACTAAATAAGGATATATAATTTCATTTTATCAAAGGACCTGCTAAAGTTTCTCATGATATCTTTCTTGTCCAATCAAGCAATGTGAACTGAATGCAAAAAGAATCGGGCATCTCTGGTTTGCAGAACAAGTATACTCAGGAAAGGTTTTATTAGTGGGTTATTGTCAACTGGGGAGGACACCTTTATTATGTGGTGAGGCTTAGCGACCCTGTTTTGAACAATGTTATTTGTGGTGATTTTGATGAAAACAGAACATGAGCTTAACAGATGCGCAGTTATGCCGGAAAAATGAGAAGGATGGCTATAAGTTCTTTTTTACCATACTGTGGGCTCCTTGAGCAAGAGCTGGAGTGCTGAGAGCATTCCTTCTAGAGTCAGACTGCCACCTATTAGCCGTGTGGCTTTGGTCAAAGTTACCTAACCTCTCTATGTCTCAGTTTCCTCATCTATAATAAAATGGGAATCAACAGAATATTTACCTCATACATTTGTTGGGAAGATTAAATAAGTTATTAAATGTAGAGCACTGAGAGTAGTTCCTGGCCCTTAGTAAGTGATCAATAAAGGTTAGCTGCTAGTGTTGTTAATCTTTCTCTCAGATGGTAGATAACAATTCTTAAATAAATGAATACCTGAGTCAGTGTCATAAACGCTTTGTATGCTGGTGAGATGGGCCCATATTGCAAATGAAATGTGATGGGTAAGTTTTGCATTTATGTTTTATAATATTAGAACTGCCATGTAAAGATAGGGCTAAGAGTTATACTTTGTAGCTCCAGAAGGTAGAGATAGGTTTTATTATTAGGAATTCGTGATAAGATACTTTCTACCAATTAGCTCTACTGAACAGTGGAGTTGCCCTTTCAGGTAGTGAAACAATTCAGGCACAAGCTTCCGGACCATTACAAGTACGTAATTGAAAAGAGAGGCCTTCTTTGGCTAGACGTGAGACTAGATGACCTCTAAAGTCCCTTCCAACTCTAGGCTGATTCTGTGATTTTGAGTGGCATGTATAGGATTATCACATATCATGCAGTAAGGCCCCATGAGTACATCTTTGGAAGGGTTGATGCTGCTAATCCTTGCCCACTCTGCCCTCCCCACTTCAGTTTCTTTCACCTGTTGTGTGTCAGTCTGACAGTGGCCCATTCCTCAATTTGATTCAGTTTTATGGCCCAGCTTGGCATCCTAGGCTGCTCCCTCCTCAGTAACAATGCCTACAGGTTGAGTATTTGAATGAAGGGCACATTTTTTGTAAGCATACAAGAAAATAGAAGATTGTTGCCTGCAAAGTGTATCTCAGAATTGGATTTTAAAAAAACAAGTAAAAGTTTCTGTCCATGCCAGATGTGCTCTTATTGTCGCTTTATTCGGGACCGAGGGTGGGCTTTACCTTTTTTTGTTCAGCAGCTCTGGGCACTGGGTTTCTCTCCTTGTCTGGTTTCTTGCGTAAGTTCAGTATCAATATTCTAATCTCCCAGGAAAGAGCAATTGAGCCCACACTGTTGTATATACTATTCAAGCTTCTATACTGTGGGCTGAGATTATTTTTCTGTCATTATGAACTCTGATTCCATGCCCTTAAGATGTTTAAAGGTAGTTTCAAAATAGTTAGAAAGCTGAATTGGGAGCCCAACCAATTGCTTTTTTTCTCAGGGTTCTTTGCTGAATAATTTCTGACACATCAATTGTGTAATTGTTTTATTCTCTCTCCCCATTTGTAATATTTGGAGCATTGGCTTTTTGCCACACTTGTCAAGGGTGTATGGGAGTTAATGACATGGAGTATACAAGGTTCTTTGAGATTCTTTCATGAAACTTGGTATTATCTTGAAAGCAAAAGGTTTAACTGTTCATTTGTTAGATGACTAGTGGGATTTTAAACAGATATAATCACACCGTGTGCTTTTTTAATGTGTTTGATGTTACGTACATACGAACTTTTACTGCTCAAATTTTAAACGATAGGGTTGTTTTTTTCTTTTTTCTGTTTATAAAATGCATTATTAGCAAATACCTCAGGAAAACTTTAGAGTCAAAATCTTGAAAAAATTTTCCAGTCCATGTTTTTTAATGTTCTGGCTTGTCCTTAGTTTTGCCATTTGGTCATGAATGGTTGAAGTGGTAAAGTCCTGGCACCACTGCATTTTGCTGTTGATACCAGTGTGTGTCTGTAGCTTGTGGTACAGAAGCACTTACTGAGGTCCATGCTGTACAGTGAGAAGCCCAAAGAGTTGCTGCTCTGTGGGCCAGGTGGGTTAATATGTTTTAGAGAAAGCATCTATGGAATTTTACAGTGGATGTTCTTTTGTAGCCGTATTAATTTTACTCCTTTTGAGTAGTATCATTTTACCAGCCAGAATCTAGAGCATGCAAATGCATTATCAGAGTGATCTGAAACAGTGATGTACACATGAGCACTGTGGGGATGGTTCTGATGCTTTCAAGGCCTAGAGTCTCATTGCATGTATTTTGAGCCAGAGTGTTAAGCCTACTGCCTTAAGAAGCCTTTGCTTCTCCTTTTAATCTTTAGAATTATGAAACCAACAGCTTTGTAGTCTTCAACAGGAGGATTGTACGTACAGCCCCAAAGATTCTTGGAACATAGAAACTATAAAGAGGAATATGTCTGTGTTTACTCTTGTGTTGTATTATATGCCCAATGTAGAACTCTTTAAACTTAATAGAGGTAGAAGATATTTTAAAAGATTACTAAACATTAGATTTTAAGACTCATCTCATTTAGGCTAAAAGGAACCTTCTAGTCCAACCCCCTCATTTTATAGACGAAAAAATGTAAGTCCATAAGGTCCCACTGAGCCAGAATCAGGGTTGATGTAAAACCTAGAGGTCTTCCTTCTCAAGCCAGATCTGGTTGGATCTCGCTGTTCTGATAACTGCTATAGAGCACTACTGTAGCATTTAGAAAGTACTTAATCATTATATAAGAAAATGACTATCAGTAAAACAGTGTAGTTGTTGAGTCCATAGTCCAAGCAGGTTTTATCATTTGTATTAAGTAACTTCAGCTGTTGCATAGTCTTCAGAAAGTCTGAGCTGACTGCATTTATTTTGTCCACCTTTTACCCAGTTAACAGAATGCTTACTCTCTTATTGCCACTTCAAAGTCATCTGGAAGACTCATGCTGATAATGTAATGCATGGTGAAGGAAGGGGGTAAAGTAGGAAAACATAATTATTGCATGCACAGTCTTTTTAAAGGCTTTCTTCTCCTCTAACTTTTTCCCAGTTTAGTTGGGTAGATCTGATTTATATAGCATTTTCCCCCTTTTCTTTTCCTAAATTGGGTAAGTGCTGGAAAACTATTCAGGAAAAGCTATAAGCTATAGCAAAGCATGTGAAAAGACAGTAGTTTGTGCCCTTCTCAACCTTTTTATAGATCTGTGGATAGTTTGGAGTTTACAAAACTGTACTTAAATATTTTCTTTAATATAGGCTGGGGACAGATTTCTATTTGCTTTTGATGACTGTCAAAACAACTTCTTTAAAATGATTGTCACAGAGCACGGGGCCTCATTTTCTGATGGAGAAACTGCTTTGGTTTGTTCTCACTGTTTTTAACATGATTATTTCTTATTTTCTCAAGTACTTACGACGTTTAAAAAATCTATAGTTGAGAATTGTGGCAGGCAGTAATATGAGAAAGAGAAACTGAGTGCCTGTGAACTATTTAAATACAAACAAATGATAGCGGAAGTTAACTAGGAAGATCATGAGTTTGAAATTGTTGATGAACGTGATCTAGGCCTAAGACAAGCTAAAACTATGTTTCTCATTCATTTCTTTTCTTAAACAAAATTGCTTTTTCTTCAAACTCAAGCAAATCTTTTGTTTAATCCTTGGGAATTGATACTTCAGAGGAGTTCTTTATTTCAGTTATTGATGGACATTATTCTTAGGATTCAGTCCTGGGTCAAGATGTGTGTTTTTTCAGCCGTGTTTTACCATATCCCAAGCTTTCTCAAGGCATATTTAAAAACCAGTACTGGTAATGGACAGAATTACATACAGTTTTATTAGTTTATCTCTGCTTTTTTGAGGGAGGGGGAGTTTCAGGTAAGTTTGGTTTGTGCTCATGAAATACAATACAAAAAGATTTTACCAAAATAACTTTTTAATCATCCTTGCAGTGTGCATATTTTGGTAAAATTCTGCTCACAGGGAAAATGTCTTGTTAATTTTTGGTTGCACTAAAGGCATTCTGAGCAACTAACTTTGGTGTGTGGGGCTAAATTTACTTGAATGCTGAGATTGTATTGTTTTGGAAAGAACTTTAATAACATTCTATTTGTGTTATATGTTCTTGTTAAGGCAATGGAAAAGAAATATTAGGTGAATATATTTTTTTCAAAGAATAAACTTTTTATCTTTATTTTTTTATTTTTAAAAGCTTATTGTGTTGTATTAAAAAACACATAAGGAAAAATTTACCATCTTAACCATTTTTAAGTGTGCAGATGCACACAATACAGAGGCATTATGCAATTCACTGACAGTTACAGGAGAGTAAGGAGTAGATACTTGCCTCTTGGGATCTTGGGGAAAAGACTGCTACCTATCTCTAATCCTCATGGAATCATTAAGTGGTAGGTGCCAAGGGCTGAGGTGAGGGGGAGAGGGTGGAGTTGTTTAATGGATACAGAGTTGAGGTCTTTTCTCTGTAGAGCATTTAAGCTTTTTTTTTTTTTTTTTTTTTTTTTGCCAGTAATTGCTTCAGTGGGCCAAAGGAACTAAAAATGTGGGCAGGCAATCACTTGGCTGCTAATAAAAAGAGGAAGTGAAGCAAAGGACTGGCTTAATAGTTCAGGGTGGAAACTACACACAGGTAAAAGCAATGTTATATGACCTTATAAATAGTTATGTGTATATCCGATGTCAGTATAAGAATTAGTAATGCCAAATATAAGGAAAGCATTATTTTAATATTTTTATATGTTTTGGAAATGGAAGATAGGATTATTTAAAGAGCAAAAAACTAAAGATGTTCTAGCTGGTAAGTAAGTTTATTTGATGTGACTTGTTATTCGGATTTACCTGTGATTACAGTGGTCATATATTTGTAACAGTTTCTTCCTTTTTATGAGACAAGGTAAGAGCAGTGTGGCATCTAAGTTTAGATAATGTGTTCCTACTTGATTTTTTATTTGTTTTTGTTTGTTTGTTTTTTGAAATGGAGTCTCACTCTGGAGTGCAGTGGCACGATTTCAGCTCACTGCAACTCCTGCCTCCTGGTTCAAGCAATTCTCCTGCCTCAGCCTTGTGAGTAGCTGCGACTATAGGCACCTGGCACCATGCTCGGCTGATTTTTGTATTTTTAGTAGAGACGGGGTTTCACCATGTTGGCCAGGCCGGTCCCCAACTCCTCACCTCAAGTGATCGCCCGTCTTGGCCTCTCAAAGTGATGGCATTACAGGCCTGAGCTACTTGATTTTGAGAGGCATCCTAAACATGTTGGATGGCCTACCCTTATTTTCTGAACTAAAATATGTTAAAATTAATTTGGTTTTGAGAGCTTTTGAAAAATCATCTGACTTTGATCTAGCTGATACAGTTTTTTTTTTAACCTGTGCTCTGGGCACTATCCTAAGTATTTTATATACATTATTTAATCCTCATGGAAACCCTGTGATATTATTTATCCTGTTTTACAGAAGAGGAAATCGGCTATAGAGAGGTTAAATTGCTCACCTAAGGTCACAGTTGTAATGCTGGAATTAGGATTTGAACCCAGGTGGTTGGTTCTAAGTTGATATTTATCATTTTAACTGCTTTGTGATGTTACTCCATACTCAGCATTTAAACGTTCTTGGCACCTAGCACATTGTAGGATTTGAACAAATAACAGTTACATCTGTTGAACTTCTTAAAATGACTGGAGATGAAGTAGTTTGCTATAACAATAAGATAGGAAGCCATTGCATTGGACACTACTGATTTAGCTAATTGATTTCAATCCAGGAATTGATTAGACATTGATTTCTAACCTTGAGGTCCATGTGTGAGTTCCAAGAGAAACTAAAGAATGACCTCAGACAATCATTTAGGCAAATGATATTGTTTTGTTCATGTAGTATGGCTTTTGTCCTCTGATATATATATATATCTATATATATCTATATCTATATCTATATCTATCTGTATCTATCTATATCTATATCTATCTATATATATATATATATATATATATTTTTTTTTTTTTGGAGACAGAGTCTTGCTCTGTCACCCAGGCTGGAGTGCAGTGGTGCGATCTCAGCTCATTGCAACCTCTGCCTCCTGGGTTCAAGCAATTTTCCTGCCTCAGCCTCCTGAGTAGCTGGGATTACAGGCGCATGCCACCATGCCCACCTAATTATACTTGTACAATAATAGAATTTAAAAACTGGTCCTGACTTTCAAGATAATCAAATTCAACCTCTGCATTTTACCATTCAAGGAAACAGATAGAAGAACTTTCTTAATTAAGATCACAAAAAGAAGGAGTGCGAGAGCCAGGATTTAATGCATAATAGCTCACACTGACCTAGTTTTACCATGAGCCAGGCACTGTTCTAGAGGCTTTATATATGTTAACTCATTAACTCCTTGGAAGAAGTCTGAAGTAGATACTGCTGTATACCCACTTTACAGGTGAGGAAACTGAGGTTATGTAACATCCACAAAGTCACACAACTAGGAAGGAGTGGAGCCAGGATTCAAATCCAGTCATTTTGGCTTCGAAGTCTGTCTCCAAACCCTACTAATGTTTGTAACATATATAATTGGCATCTCTTTTTTTAGGAGCAAAAATGGTTGAATATCAACCATTTCTTGTAGTTCAATCTGACATAGCTTGAACTCTTTCTACAGCATTTCACCACCTCACCACAATGGGTATTTGTGATTATTTTTCTATCCCACTTGATCTTGTTATGCGATCCTTGTAATGTGCTGTTGAATTTGATTTGTTAGTATTTTATTGAAGATTCTTATATCTATGTTCATCAGGAGTTCAGCCTGTAGTTTTCTTTTTCTTTTTTTCATGTCTTTGATTAACTTTAGTATCAAGGTAATGCTGGCCTTGTAAAATGAGGTTGGAAGACTTCCCTCCTCTTCACTTTTTCAGAAATTTGAAAAAGATTGCTGTTCTTTAAATGTTTGGTAGAATTTACCAGTGAAGCCAATGCATGTTGGTCCAGTATCCTCTTGAATAGAAATGGTGAGATCAGAAATTCTTATCTTGTTCCTGATACTAGGGGGAAAGCTTTCAGTCTTTCAGCGTTAAGTATGTTGTCAGCAGAAGATTTTTCTTATATGTCCTTTTTTAAGTCTAGGAAATATCTTTTTGTTCTATTTTCTTGAGGATGTTTTAAAACCAATAATGAGCGTTGGATTTTTTCAAATGCCTTTTCTATGCCTGTTGAAATGATCATAAGGTTTTTCTTGTTTTATTTTTTAGTTTGTTAATATGGTGATTTATAATGATTGCTTTTCAGGTGTTAAGCCAACCTTGCATCTCTGTGATAAACCCCACTTAGTCATGGTATATGAATGCTTTCTATATATTTTTGGATTTTATTTACTAAAACTTTTAGAATTTTTACATGTATGTTTATGAGAAATATTGGTCTGAAGTTTTCTTTTCTTGTAATAATCTTTGTCAGTCTTGGTCAGACCAGTGTAATGCTGCCCTCACAATGTGTTGGGAAATATTCCTTCCTCTTCCGTTTTCTGGGAGAGTTTGTGTAGAATTGGTATTATTTCTTCCTTCAAGAGTAATTCACTACAGAAGCTATCTGGGCCTGGACTTTAATTTGTGTAAAAATTTTTAACTACAAATTCAATTGCTTTGACAGACATTCAAGTTGTCTGTTTCTTCTTGAGTGAGCTTTTTAGTGTAATAGTTTATGTCTTTCAAGAAGTTTGTCTGATTTATTGGCACAAAGTTTTTAAATAATATTCCCTTTTTATCCTTTTAATATCTAGAATTGGGAGTGGTGTCATCTCTCATTGCTGATGTTGGTAATTCATGTCTTTGCTTTTTTCCAGTGATGGTAGTCACCCTGAACTCTGTCTTCTGGCTCTTCAAGCCAGAAGAAATGGACAACTTGCCTGGTGCCTTTCCTTTTTGCCAATTGTAGACCTCCCTCAATTCTTGGCCAGTTTTTCGTTGTGCTCCAGTGCCTTCAGATAGTGGTTTTTTACATTGTCCAGAGGTTATCATTGTTTTCTATAAGAGGCTGTTTTTGCCCAATGCTGGAGATGGAATCTCCAGGTTTTGGTTTTCTGACATTCTAGCAAAGCGAGACATGCTTTATTGGATCTGAGACGGAACAACCCCACTGGATATTAGAGTAAATTACGGAGTTAGGGAAAGGTGAAAAAGAGAAATGTTGGGTTACCTCTTTTCAAAATATTTTCGGTGGGAGAAACTGTTATCACTTTAAAAAGTGAGCTTTTTAAAAAAAATGAACATTTTGAGTACTGAATATGTCACGCTTCTGAATGATTTTGAGTGCTTTTGCTTGTCATGGGGAAGTTTTTCAAGAGAAAATGATGTTTTAGGCCTAAAAACAAAGCATTTCTAATTGCTTGATGTATATTATATCAAGTAAATTAGCATTAGGTCATACTAATGCTGTGATACCTAAATATTTTATTTGTAGTGGAATCCATTTTCTGATCATTTTATACTGCACATTTATGCCGTTTTATATATTGTAATTTGAATTGAAAAATGCTAGGAGAAGTCATCTTAGGTCTGTAGATCTCAGCCTGGTATTTACTGAGTAGCTGTCAGGAGCCATGCGCTGTTCTAGGCACAGGAGGTTCAGTGGTGAATGAGGAGCTTATATTCTTAGAGGCTGTGAAATCCAACCCTGTTAGCACACTGGATGGTCGGACTCAAATGTACTTACCCTAATGCCAATTTGTTCATCTGAAATGAGAACTACAGCTGTTAATTAGACTGGTGAGGTCGAACTGAGAGATTAGTGCATTTTCTCTTTATGGACAACCCACATGGGAAGCCAAATTACAATCACAAGGTTGCTTGGTGAGAATGGAATCAAAACAAAGGGACTTGGATAGATAATCCATGATTAGGACACACCTGCCACAGAGACTATTTGGGTTTTCCCTAAGCAGTGCTGAGCAGTAAACCTTGCCAGTGTCTGGGTCTTTGGACTTATTTTTATGCTGACCATTTTTCTTTGTTCACACAATTTGTTTCAAACTGAGCTACAATACAGTTGGCTAAATGACAAACACATTCCAGGCCTGCTTCCTAAGAGTAAACTTAGATCACCTTTGGAAACATGTAGAGGCTTCCAAATTCTGAGCTTAAGTACATTCCTGTAGAGTGTCTCTTGGTTGATTTCAACAGAGTGCTGCCTTATCCATTGTGTAAGTGGGTTTGACCCTCAGAGGGTAGCTTTTTTTTTTTTTTTATTTCTTTACATTTATGGTGTGGAGGAAGTGTTTGAGTCCCTTATAGTTGTCCCTAGGTACTGCCAATAATATAGTTTTATTCTGTTTAAGTGGAAATGGAAGATTTGACTTCTGTCTTTTGTATGATTTACTGATGCCAAGCCCTTATTAAATCAGCCCTTGCTTCTACCATTTTTCCATGGGAGAGGCTAATCTGTTTTAATAAGGTAAAACAAATTTATTTGAAAATGTAGTAAATAGCCAAACTGAAACCTAGAAAGTCCTGGAACCCAAGCATACATGTTTGATTTTTTTGTTGTTGTTGCTTAATGAGGGGATATACTAGACAGAATTCGCTTTAAAAGATCCAGGGAACATGCCTTCAGGGGATGAATCGCATGTCTTGAGGTCTAATAGAGACCCAAACATTGGAATTGTGAGCCATATTCACATAGTAGATTCTTAGATTGTTCTTTCAATTATTGTCTGTATACCAGTGGTTCACAATCTGGGTTAAAGTACTACTCAGTTTACTATTTAAAAAAGTAAACAATGTTACGACCCAATGATAGCCATGGTGGTCGTGTTTTCAGTACAAATAAAGTGATATCACTGTCCGTATAGCCACCAAAACCTACGGTCAGCCAGCAAGGCCTTGGCAGGTAGCTATTTGCAGGTACCTTGAAGGCAAGAACCATAACAACAGTAGCAGTAGTGATAGCACGTAGTGATATATATGTGTAGTGCTTTGTAGTTTTTGCCCTGTCACCTGAATTATCGAAATTTCACAAGTGTAATATATAATGTGTAGGTATGTTGGTAACCATTTCTGCTTTCTAGTCAATGATAACCTTACCTACACTCTTTTCTACTATGAATTTTGGCCTGAGAAATAGGAAAATCTATTTTTCCCATTCAAACTGCCAAAATACCTTCTTTTATGGACAAATTTGTTTTGTGAAATTTTAGGCTATGCTTCTAACGATTTTTAACACCAAGTTGATCTTGAAAGTCTTTTGTTATTTTTTTTTAACCTAATAAAAATACCAGGCTATTCCTCACCATTTTTTAGTCTCTATACTGTTCTGAAAATACATCCCAATTCCTAACAGTTTTCCTTACGTTACTTCTGCAGGTGTCAGTGTGCTGGATATGTGCTGTCCAGTATGGT
>CAUYLG010003238.1:0-16428 GCA_963573385.1 Cacajao melanocephalus | reverse complement strand
ATTCAAAAGTGGGCAAAGGATATGAACAGACAATTTACAAAAGAAGACATACATGAGGCCAACAAACATATGAAAAAATGCTCGTCATCACTGGCCATTAGAGAAATGCAAATCAAAACTACATTGAGATACCATCTCACGGCAGTAAATATGGCGATCATTAAAAAATCTGGAGACAACAGATGCTGGAGAGGATGTGGGAAATAGGAACACTTTTACACTGTTGGTGGGAGTGTAAATTAGTTCAACCATTTTGGAAGACAGTGTGGCGATTCCTCAAAGATCTAGAATGAGAAATACCATTTAACCCAGCAATCCCATTACTGGCTATATACCCAAAAGATTATAAATCATTCTATTATAAAGACACATGCACATGTATGTCTATTGCATCACTGTTCACAATAGCAAAGACCTGGAACCAACCCAAATGCCCATCAATGATAGAGAGAATAAAGAAAATGTGACACATATACACCATGGAATACTATGCATTCATAAAAAAGGGTGAGTTCATGTCCTTTGCAGGGACATGGATAAAGCTGGAAACCATCACTCTCAGCTAACTAATTCAAGAACAGAAAACCAAACACTGCACGTTCTCACTAATAAGTGGGAGTTGAACAATGAGAACACATGGACACGGGGAGGGGAACACCACACAGTGGGGTCTGTCAGGGGAGTGGGGGACTAGGAGAGGGATAGAATTAGGAGAAATACCTAATGTAGATGACGGAGTGATAGGTGCAGCAAACCACCATGGCAACATGTATACCTAAGTAACAAACCTGCACGTTCTGCACATATACACCAGAACATCAAGTATAAAAAAAAAAAGTTGCAATATTACATAGTCTAACCCCATCTCTTAAAGTTTGGTGAAGAGGATCATCCAAAGTTAACAAGTAAATTACCAGTGGAGTCAGGATTGTAACCCGGTGCTCTTTCCAACTACTGTCACTTTGAGCCCTTACTTGAAAAGCCGTATATACTCCTATAATTTCAGGTTCTATACAATTATTATGGAATATGGATTGGAGTTTATTGTAAACTATGCATTGCTCTTTGCACACTAAAATAACGTCAGCCATCAGGAAGGTATAACAGAAAAGAACCATTGTTTGACTAAGAATCCAAAAACCATTAGATACACCATAAGGGCAGTTGTTTTAGCCTGCAAACATTTTTCTAATAATTTTTGTCATACTTTTGAATCTGCAAAAAGAGAAAAGGGAATCCTGTCTTAACTTTCATTTTCTTTTCCTTTTAGGGGAACAAGAGGGAAAAGCTACACACAAGGCTCATTTCTCTCAACTCTGATGTCCCCTTTGAATCTGACAGACTTGAAGTTGCGTTATTTCCTGAAAATTTTTTTAAGATAAAAGCTGGCACTGCTTCCATATCTAGCCTTTTATAGCTGCAGGAATTAGCACAAACAACATTCATATTCATTAGCTGCCCAAAGTATTAGCACACGTGATAAAACTATACGGCAGTCTCACTATAGAAGTCAGAAAAATGGAAAAAAAGAGAAAAGTAATGAGTGTGGAGTTCAAAAGGTTCTCTTTAATGTATATCAAGCAGCTTTGTGTAACGCAAGTAATTACAATAATTTTCTATGTAGCAAGAACAGGTTATGCAAAATCTGGATTTCTCTGATCCCCTGTTGGGAGGTCAGCATGTGCTCTGTACCAGTCATCTGCCAACATGTGCAGGATGTTAACAGACCTTCCTGTAATAAGCTCACTGGGCTAGAGCACACCTTTAAAAAGAAGGTCAAAAATTTAGGTTTGTCTAGCTTCCTCCAACGTGTCCATGTCTTTCTTGGATGTACAAGAAGATAGCTTTCTCTTGCTTGCTACTGTTTCATGCTGAATTAACTAACCTGTCAAACGGATCAAGGTACAAAGGTCACAGCAGACAAAGAAATATAAAATAGGTAAAGTAACCTACAGAAAAGTCTATCAACTACACACATTAGCATGAATCCCCATTTTTCAGTTTTTAATGAAGTTAGGATGGGCCTTAAGTGAGGATATTATGCTCTTAGAAAGCAAATATATATTAAAAGAAAATATTCCCCAAAGGCATAACTCCAGCTTTCAGCCTACAAGACCATTATACCCTAAGCACCTCATTATTCTCCACTAGTAAATAAATGTGAGATGAGCTCATGGATATTTCCAAAGTGGTAACATTTTGTGGAACTAAGAGACAGTTCAGCCAAGAAGCAAAAAGGAAAAGACACAATGGTAAAAATCTGAACAAACATCACAAGGTAAATTCGGTTGTATCTTCATATGATACTTTCTTATGCCTGTGTTAAACTATTAACATCCTATCTCAAGTAACCTTTCTGAACAGCCTCGCCACCCCCGTCCCCAGCATTGCTGCATGTACAAAAGAGATCTTTCTAAAAAAGGTCAGTGTAGAATTTCTTTTTTGGGATCCTTCTCCTTTTGTTCTCACATTATGAATGGATTCTCCTATAACAGTCAAAGTCTCAGCAGGCACAGAATAGTACTTAAACGGCTCAAGAAATTTAAAAATATCCTTACAAAGGTGTGGGAAGGATTAGTAAAACCAGCAAGGGAAGTTAAAGACATAGACGTTAGTGACATTGAGTCATCCCTGGCACCCAAAGGCAAGGGGAGCAAATGGTGTTATTATAGCATTGAGAGCTGAAGCAATGAAAAAAGGGCTGTACTACAGCAACTGGAGTTACGGAGGGAACAACCGTTATCAGAAAACCCACCAGAAAAAAACAGGAGGGACAAGGAAAGAAAAGCCTTGACGTCTCTCTTCCCACTTTCCAATCACCTGCTGGTATCTCCCTTTGACCAAACCCCACTAGAAGTCAGAAGGCAAGATGATGCAGAGCCTAGGGTCAACCTTTCATCTTTGGATGGTCAGCATGAGCAGAGTCTAGTGTACAACATTTGCTCAACACCTATTTATTTCAGTACCAATTTTGTTCTGCCACTGCACTACTGTGACCTGTGACAATTGTTTAACCTCTGGACAGATAATGGCTTTCAAAAAACAGGAACCACTTATGAGATCTTGAGCCTTAGCCTCATGTCATCCTACAACTTAGTTCTCAGTTGATCCCTGAGTTAATCTGCTTTCTCTTGAAGGTAACTTTCCTATTTTAGTGTTGAGCAAATACCAACAATTCTTACATACAAGGTCATGTATTTCTTAGTATTGTGTAGTGATATTTAGAATAGAGAGAATGGAATAGCAGTGACTCAGTGGCCACTGAAAACTGTTCTCTAACAACATTTGATACTACATATATAACATATATGCAATATATGGAGTAACCATACAATAGAGAACTCCTTATGGAGAGCTCTGTATGGAGTAACTATGCAATAGAGAACCAATAGAGGCATTACTGCTCTCACCCTAAAATAGTTACTCCACTCTATTGTATAGTTACTCCATAACTACATAATATGAAGGATGTGCCAAAACTATTTCCATCTCTTCGTTCCTTCCTCAATGATGCCATTATTCTTGTCATTAAATAGGTCATCTGTTGGAGGTTTATTGACTCAATAAATTATATAAATTTTGAGTCATTAGAAGGTAGTAAAATCAAGTAAGTTGACCACGATGAGCATTCTTTAATGCAATAGACTAGGGTAAGATAGGGTAGAATAGAAAATTATACAAATAAATAGAATAGGACAAAATAAACAGAACGTATTGCACATAGCAAGCAGTGAACATTACAAAATACAAATGCATGTTTGTGTGTGTGTACATGTATATTGTATTGTGGTGTAAAGTGTATTTCTTATTATATGTCAAGTTAAAAATAATGCTTGAAATCAACTGGAATACACGGATGTTCTTTTCAAAAGTACCCAAATAACAAAGGGGTGATTCCTGGATCAGCCTTCTGAAATGGAAGTCTTGATAATATATCCTGCTTTTATCTTTTTTTCTGTCTTTACCTATTCCCATTTATTTTATACATAATTCACTTGTTTAATAACCTTGAAAAGGAGCTCTTCCTTCCAATTAACCTAAATCTTCCGGCTACAAAAGAAGTCATTTCTTACCGAACCATCATTCTATACATGGATTTCTCATATAATTCCGCTTTATGTTGAAGGTAACTTTTAAATCTTCAGGATAGTTTCCTCGGTCTCTTTAAACATTATGACAGGTTTTATTTCTCACTGCAATTCTATGTTTTCCCTCTTCTTCCTCTTGTACACTGCTGGACAACAAGATGGAAGAGAATATAGATGACCTCTCATAGACCAGGGAAGAAGACTTTGTCATAAAGAGGAGACTAAACTTTCTGCCCAAAGTCCATTTTTCCTTCTCTATAAGCACCATGATCCCAAGGTTATTTTTGTAGCTGTTGATATTGTACAGATGTATATACAGAAATACATATGCTACGTAGATATAAAAGCATTAGAAATGATTTGGGTTCCTAGATACATGAGTGAGTTGCTCAAGTTCCTAAACTGTGAAATTGAATATCATAATACCTCACATTGAATTAATTAATATAAATTGCTCAGTACCATATTTATCCCAGAGTAGGTACTAACAAATAAATGGGATCATTCATTGGATAAGTCCACAGTACAATTGAACTTGAATTAATTTCTGGAGTTATACAGAGATTCTGACTCATTTTAAGTCATTACCTAAAGATTAAGTCATACACTTAGATTTGTGAATTAGCTTGTTAAAAAAAGAACCATCTCGACTGGGTGCAGTGGCTCATGCCTGTAATCCCAGCACTTTGGGAGGCCAAGGCAAGTGGATCACCTGATGTCAGGAGTTGGAGACCAGCCTGGCCAACATGGTGAAACCTCATCTCTACTAAAAATATGAAAATTAGCTGGGCATGGCAGTGGCCACCTGTAATCCCAGCTACTAAGGAGGCTGAGGCAGGAGAATCATTTGAATCCAGGAGGTGGAGGTTGCAGTGAGCCACGATCACACCACTACACTCCAGCCTGGATGAGAGTGAGGGAAAAAAACCATTTCTTTACTCACATAACTGTTATAAAGCTAAGGTTTTCATCATGGGAGTCATGAGGATATGTTTCTCAGATCTCCAGCTTCAGAGAGTGTAATTGACTTATGAACTCAGTTGCTGCCTTCCAACATTATTTTTTTAATTTAATTTTAAGTTCCAGGACACATGTACAGGACATGCAGGCTTGTTAAATAGGTAAATGTGTGCCATTCACAATAGCAAACACATGAAATCAACCCCAATGCCCGTCAGTGATAGACTGGATGAAGAAAATGTGATACATATACACCATAGAATACTATACAGTCAACATTTATTAAGATGTTTTCATGGATCCCACAAACTCCACAGACTTCTCCCAACCAGAGCTGAGCATGGCAGGGATACTAAGGAACCTGGCCGTAGGAGATGCGGATTTTTTTATGTGTATCTTTAGCTTGAGGACTCCCACAGCCTTGATGAGCCCGCATAGAATTGTACTACAGTGCAAGATGGCTCCATCCAACATTCCTTTCTTCCTTTTGTCCTACACTGGGGGCAGGTCTGTATCATGTCATCTCCTTCTCCCATTCCTTCCCTATTGCTGCTCACAGACCTCACCCCTCATCAGTTTCTTGAATTGCAGCACCTGTTGCTGGAGGGTCCAGATGAACAAATACAATAACCCATAATCTGTGTGTAAAATTGTGTGTGCAGGTACATATATGTGCTTTTAATAGTAAGAATATCCATACGTGTCACTGGCTTTTTAAATGGATTTGTAAGCAAAAAAGCTTAAAACCTACTCCTTCTTTAAATTCTATTCAAGTTATGAAAAAACACCACCAAACTGTCCCAAAGTCAAAAAGGTGCTTAAGAAAGACCATTAGAGAATGCACCATATTCCTAAGTGCATTTTGGTATTCTAGAGATCTGAAATGTCAGATCTGGAATATATACACTTATTGGCAACATCAAGTCATGTGAAGTTGTATTATTTCTACTGTTGGTGATATTTATTCCGGTTTTGCTTTCCTGTGAGTTTTAAGTTCTTCCTTATTCTGCTCTACATCACATTTAACCTGCTATCTTTGGCATTTACACCCTTAACATCTTGATTTTATCAAATTGGCCTTTAGAAAACACTTGTTTTCATTAAGAAAAACTAAAAATTATCTGTGAAATTTTTATTACTCTTGGGAAACCCTTGAAAATGATTATTTGGTTACATTGGAAAAAATCATTCAAATTTGAAGGCAATTAAAATTATTTAAAAAACAAATTAAATCATACACAAAAATCTTTCAAAACTTTACATTGTTAAACTTGAAGTACACGTTTTGCCATTTTAATCTCACTAGAGACCCAAAGGGTCGGAATTCACAGATAGAGACTTGCATTTAATTATATTAAACTATTTATTTAATATCTAATGCTAACGATCACCAAGGAGAAGACAAGGCTGGCTTCAAAACTATTCTTCTGTTTCCATCCTTAACTCTTTAAATAATGCTTGATGATTTATATTTTAAAGCACCCACTTATGTAGACAGTCTTTTATCTTCCCTCTTGAATGAAACAGGTAGCTTATTTATTTCTTCCCTTCTACTCTACTTAAACTCAGTTTAGACTCTTGTGATTGCTTATAAACCAAATCAATATTTGGCTTGTTAAGATTCTGTGATCAAAGTGCTAAGCCTCCATGTTGATCTCTTTGATCTATAAACAGACCCTAGTCATCTCGTCTCTTGTCGTACTGAGAGACCTTTACTACAAGTTGGCATCATACTTTCCATCAGGCCTGGTTTGATGCTTTTCAGCTTCCAAATTTAATCTCATTACTACCCATAGGGTTAACCTGACATATTTCATTCCCTTCTTCAAATAAGTTCTGTCTCATTTGCAAGGGAGAGCACTTTTTAGAGCTATGGTGTACAGCTATGCTTCAAACCTGGAGATGAAGATCTTGACTTCAAGCAAGTGATGAAAGACTATTTCAATCATTTAGAGAAACTGAATATTTATATGTAGCTTTCTAGGGGTGATTTTCTTCCTAAATCAGTCTCTATCAACTGGTACTTCTATGATATACAAGTTAGAGAGAAGAAAAATAATAGAAATAATCTTCCAATTCAAAAAAGTGGCCTAAGAAATAAAAAAACACACTCTCATCTTGGTAGCTATATAAGGCCTACCTATTTCCCCCAACTGGACCTCATATTAAAATCTGGAGGGAAGAAAGCACATTTCGTAAATATTTGGTTATTAATATATGCTTTTAAAATTACATATAATAAAGTAGTGAGTTATCACCAGTGAATGCCCAAAGGATGAGAGGAATATTAAGAAAGGAAGTAATATGTATTATAGGCAATGGTGAGCTCAAATGCAATAGCAAAAGCAAATTTAACCCTTATCTTTTCTAAATGAAAGGGACTTCCAGAAGTACCAAGTAGCAAATTATCATGCCCCAGAAAGGCTAATAACTTACAATTTATTTTCATATTATCAAGTAACACAAGTGGTAAGGAAAGTTTAATTTACTTCCTTTGTTATGGGATATAGATAAAAGATTAAATGGAATAGCAAGTATAAGGTAGCTATTATTATTTCACATACTGCAGTTACATTTATAATATTATTTTATCCTTAATTACCTTTCCCCTTCCTTCTGTCTACACTTTCTGAAATAATTTGAAGGCTGTAAACTCCATGAAGGCAAGGACCTTGTCTGATTTAGCTTGCCAATGTGACTTCAATGCATAGGTGAAGACACATATTATTAAGAAGAGAATTTGGATCACCCATCTTTATTGAATGTCTTCTCACTGTCCCTGTGCTAGACATAGATAATGTGAGGGACATGACGAATTAGACGGTGTTCCTGCTCATAAAGAACTTATAATACAGTGACATAATAGAAATATACAAATCTAGCTATTTTGCACAGCAGTATAACTACTCTAATAGAGAAGAGATGTGGAATTAAAAAAAAAAACTGAGTTTTTGATGTTGAACCAAAAAGATAATGAATCCAAAAATCCCTCTAAATATAGAAAGGTTTCACTTGAACTTAAAGACTAGGTTATGAACCATTAATTGGTTTGTTATTCTTTTTGGGCATCTCTGTATGAGGGACAAATAAGAGAAATAAAACCATTTAATTACACTGTCTCCTTCTGATGGTAGAAATATTTTTTGAGCATCAGTCCAAGAAAAATCAAGGCATAAAAAGTAAATTGAGCACAATCACAGAAGAGATCAAGACAAAGGCAAAAAAGATGCAGGGAAACTGAGTAGTCTGTTGTGAAATTCTGACCTAAGAGACAAGAGCAAAGATATTTATGCTTTGGATTAAGAAGGTAAGGGATATTGACTTGGTTTAAATCAGTAAGTGAAATAATAGAAAGCTGAATAAATCAATGTTAATGATGATCAAAATTGATATTTCACACCAAATTTTAGCTTTTCCAAATAAATTTGGTAAGAGAGAAGTCATGCCTTCTATTAGTCTCTCATAGTATCCTCTTGATAAATGAGTGTTGAGTGATTGAACTCATGTGGATGAAACATGATGAAAAAGACAATGTATCTGAGTTTACAGCTTTCTCAAACTAAGCTGAAGGGTGATAGCATAGAGTCGTAGGATATGTATGAATTTTGAAACAATACAGGTCTCAGTCTGAAGCTTGAATCCACCTTTTTATCATGTCTGTAATCTTGGAAAAATGTTCACAAGCCTCTAAAACTCAATGTCCTTATCTGTAACATGTAAATGGTAGAGTAATTAACTCATAAGATTTTTACAAGATAAAATAAAATAATATATATATATATACATAAAGTCTTCGTAAGCATCTTACACATATTAATTAACCAAATATTGGATATTTAGCATGCTATAATTTTTATTTGTTTTAGCTGCTTCAAAATCTGCAATCAGAAAATAAACCAGAATAAATAAAATGAAAAACATTGAAGGGGCAAGTAAGAAAGTGAAATAATCTGAAAAATTATCTGGGAACAATCTCAAATGAGATAAATAAAAACTTTTTCATGTGGTAATGAAGAATAAAAGGCAACGTTTGAATGTCCCATGTTTCCCTGCAATTTGACGCAATTCACATTACGTTATATAGATGTCAACTGAAGTGTCTTAATTAAATCATCTCAAACAGAGAGGATGCAGGTTGACTCCTCTGTCATCCAAACTGGTCTTCGGGGGCCCTTCTAACCAAATCAACTACGTCGAAAGCTATTTCTGCCTTTTTTTTCTCCAGACTCAAAATTATAGAGTCAACAGTACAGTCAGCAATAGATTGATTGTGTCCTCTGGGAAGTCACATGGCTCAGTGTTCAGAATCTACAGCTGCTTCTCAAGGTCAAGCCTGCCTTGCTTGAATGAGGTATTTATTCCTGAGAACATGGTGCCAGTTCTAAACTTTCCTTGAGGACCTAGATAAAACATTTCCCCAGAGGACATTTTGTACAGGGAAAAGCTTGTGGTTGCCTGTTCAGTCTGTGAAAAAAAAAAATCCACCTGAAAATATGCTTAATTTGCCTCATTACTGAAAGAAAAATGTGCTCCAAGGCTGCAGTAAAATTCTTGTAGGATAAATAGGCTTTTAGGCACCTTCCAGTATATAACATGAAAAAACTGAAATATGTTCTTCTGAAGGGATTACCAAAAAGATTTGGAATAAAATTTTAATTCAAAATTGCATATTATATAAAACAAAGTGTTCTCTTCTCCTTTGAGAACAGTCCCTTGATGAATACTTGGCTTCAGTAGTAGTATTTTTCATTCGGTTTCTATAAACATTACTGCCTATATATATTTATGTCTATCATTTTAATAATATTCATGTATAGTCTTAATTGTACTTTATTTTACTTCTTCTCAAGTTCAAATTGAACTTCTATTCAAGTTCAAGTCCACTGAGTACAGGTAGATGGATTCATTTTTCAGAGTTCATTCAGCAAACATTTATTAAAATCCTATTATATACAGGAAGAACCTATAATACTCTAGAAGATAGCATGAGATCATAGTGGAAAGTATATACTTTAAAGACCTGTAACCTTAGCTATAAACTCAGCTTCTAGAGTTACAGCCTTATGACATTTGGCCATTTTACTTTCACTTCCTAAGCCTAAGTTTCCCTATATGGATAATAGTACTAATGGTGCCTATTGGCAGAATCTCTTTGAGTGTTCAATAAGGTAATATACAGAGCCCAAACATTCCCTAATATATAATGTGTATTCAATAAATGTGAGCCTCTCCCCAAGCCCTGTCAGCTACTGAAGAGCTACAGGATAAATGTGTCATACTCCTAGGGGCAGAGATAACTATTATATTCATAACTCAAATCTGTGCTTCTATATTAATCATTCTACAGGCATTCCTGCATTACACAGGCTCCTCAGTTATACCAAGCAGAACTAAAGGAAACTTGAGATTTCCTAAATTGTATTACATCTCATGTGGGATACTTTCTAAACAAGTATAAGGAATCTTGGCACTCCAAATCTGAATACATTCATGGATTTGTCTTCAGCTTGTCTTATGCAGTGTCTTAGATATACAGCACTCTATAAATGAGCACGGTTAATTCACATACCCTTGGGTAGTTTTGATTTGCTTTTATTTAAAAAGGAACACTCTATCAAACACCAGAGTTTATCCTTTAAATAATTAGGAAGAGTTCTATTAAATTCCACCAAGGCTATTCTTTCAACTTAAAGGTTGCAATTTCTAGGCAGAGGAAGGTTTTAATTACCTTCTTAACCCCTCTCAATTCCACTATGATTAATAACTGATTGTAATTTGCCTCCTCCTGGGCCATTCTTGGCCTGGTATTCACAGCATTATATGTTCTTTCTTCTGTCTTAACTGCCTCCTCAAAACTGGGAATTTGCTAACACCTTACTCTGTTTCTCAGTCCTTCCCCTGGTAAAAGGAGCATCCATTTGACATCCTGATGTTTCAGAAGGGCTAAAGTATTTTTTACAATATTTTACACATTTTAAAATTACATCTATAGTAGGTAATCAGTCAATATTGTTGACTGACAGTTTTTTCTCCATTAGTTCACAAATTAAAATTGAGGGAGCAATGTGTGTTCCCTTATTACACATTTGTGTGAATACAGCTCTTATAATCCTCTAGATCCAGACTGAATATGAACTAAATGAGGAGAAAAGAGGATATCAAAGAGAAAGTATCCAGGTTACTGCTACGGTTCCACATCAGGAGAAGACTACAGAGGAGTCAAAGATGTCCAATGATTCTGCCCCATTTAGGTCCATCTGGCTCCATTACAACTTTACTCTTTCATAAAGTTAGCAATGCATTGGCCAACTCCTTGAGTAATTTTCTTAAATCTAACTACTGTCCTTATTTCTGGCTCTTAATTCTTAGGGGAAATTAGTTTAACCCTTTTTGTCTCTTCCCAAGAAGGGTGAAACCACATTGTTCTCTTCTCTTTTTCTGGTTTTCAAAGCATTAATAAATTTGCAGGTCCTCAGGAGAATGTTACTCTTCAGTGGGGTGTAAAAAATTACTAAAATGGTGAATGAAACAATACAGATATGGACTGTCAATGAGCAGTGCAGCACAAAGATTGCAAATGGAGATTCCAGAGTTAGACTTCCTGGGCCTGAATTCTGGGCACCACTTTCTAGCGGTATAACCCTAAGCAAGCTGTTTAAACTCTCCAAGCTTCTTTTTCATCTTAACATAGGAATAATAATAGTATCTGCCTCACAGGGGTTCTTTGAGGATTAAAATTAATAACATGTTGTATGGTCAATATTGCCATTTGAAACACAGTCCAGGCCAATAAATATTAGCTAACTATTGTCATAGAAAGATAGTTTGAGCTCATTTTGAATGGATTACAACAGAAAAAAGAATACTCAAGAAACAGAACCCACAGTGAAAATGCACTGAGAAATGAGTAAATGAAAAGCCAAAGGTCACAAGCGCTTTTCTAATATGTCTTATTAACAACATAAAAAAAAAAAAAAAAAACCTCTTCATTTCAAGAAAAGCACTTTGATCCCTCGGGATTAAAGAAAAAGAAAGAGGCAAAAGCAAACTAGCACAACCCTACACGACTGATCACTGCAGATATCCTCTGACGCAACCATCAGGCTACACACCAAAGGCTAAATGAGCAGTATTGATAGAAGGAATGAGAATCCAGTAAGGGAAACTTCTGCCTGGGGCCCTTGAAAATTCATCTCTCAGAAAATGAAGCAAACAACAAAAAAATTGTACCAACTCTCTTTAATTGATAAATAATTTATGGATGATCAGCAGGAACATCCATTCAGGCAGCTGATTAAATGCAAAGTATTTTGATAGCAGAAAGTTACCGTGGCAGGCCTCACAGGAGAAGGAAAGCGACCCCAGCAATCAATGCCAGTCCATATATTGATGGACGTTGCACAGTCTCTTCCTAGCAGGCAATTTGCCCACCCTCTTCCTCTTGATCACTGGCAGGAAAAGTTACCTCCTCTGTGAGTTTCTTTCTCTTGTCAAAATGATAGAGGTTAAATGTGGATAAGGAAGGCAATTAAAAGAGATCAGTCACAGGTATGTTATCCCAGTGTGCCATCCTGATTTCCTTCTCTAGTGTGAACTGCTACCAAAGGATGGTAATTGAAATTCGTCAATGTTGACAGCTGATGACTAATATGGAGCTTTTCATTACGTATCCCCCCCAGAATAGAAAAGAGATGAGTGCATATTAAACTCCAGATGGAGGCAACCACAGGACAGAGAAGCAGACACTACTGAAGGCAGTAGTGCAATGACTGCTTGGGATAAACCTGGAACCCTCTGAAACCAATTTTTATGGAAAGAGACATAGCATTAGTTTTCTTCCTCTTCCATCTTTGTAGCATTTCTAACATTACCATTACCCTCGTGGTCCATGTATGCTCATATCAACTGAAAGCCCCACCAACTATCCTTTGGCAGAGTAAGTTTTGAAAGAATCTATGAGTTTCACTGTTGCTTCAAGTTTGAAATTGTAATTTTAAAGTATAGAAACCCAGGAGTCATTCCTGTTACTCACTTGTATTATTTTATATATGATTTTCATATTTATCAGAATTGTTAAAAGTAAACTGATAAATTGTATTATCCAAGTATAATTCTTCCAAAAGATATCAAGAAATCATCTTTAATTAAATTTTGACTGAGTTTTTGCATTGGTCAAAAATACTCATTTAAATAGATTTCAGACATGTGGAACAGAAAGTGTAAGGACTCAAAGGTGGAGTGCAATATCCAAATTAATGATTACTACATAACAATTTACTCTAAACTCAGTGGCTGAAACTGACTCGTTTATTATAGCACACAAATCTGTGGGTCAGGAATTTGAGCAGGACTCAGCTCAAATTCTTCAGTTCTGCATGGCATTGATGGAGTCTTCACAATAGTATTCTGCTGGCAGATGGGCTGGTTTTGAGGGCCTAACATGGCTCCACTTACATTTCAGGTGGTATTAACTATATTGTATTATTTTCTGTAGTCTTGATGCTCTAGTATCTGAGGCCATGGGAGAGACTGCCCCGCCACTGAACTAATTCCAAGACATAATCAACTATTCCCTGTGAGAGAACCTTCTAGATGCAAACAGACCAATTCAAATTCCCCACCTTCTCAGGCTCTCACAGAACTTTTATACTCTGGGTCAATATTCCTCTGTCCTAATCTTTCCAGGGCCAAGTACCAGACAACTTGAGTCAGCCCTGCATCCCAGAGCCCGCAAAATTATTCAAATTATCCCATTCTAAACCTGCTTATCCTACTTCTTGACCAACCCTAGTGCTCCCCCATGTGGCCCTGAGTGGCATGCCATGCCTCCTTCTCTTGGGAGCTGTGAGTAACAAAGTATCCTTTCAATGGCAATTGTCTCCTGATCTGCTGGCTTATTATATCTTAATAATGATAAAACCTGCATTGAAATTAAAAAGAAAAAACTGATTACTTGGAAACAAAGTCTATAAGGCTGGGCTCTCTAGAATATCATGGAGAGTCCTTACACATCATCTCACAGTAGTCAGACATTTTACATGACAGCTCAAGGATCCCAGTGCATAAAGAGACTTGAGTAGCAGTTGCAAGACTTCTTATGACCTTGCCTGGGAAGCCTCAGAATATCACTTGCTCTGAACTGGTCAAGTAGGTAGCTAGGAAAACCCAATTAGACTCTGTCTCTCAATGGGCAGGACAGTAAAGAATTTGCAACCATTTTTAATTTACCATGAGCGAGTTCACTTCTATCAAGTTTTTACACATCCCTAACTGATGATCAGTGCCAGTGACAATGCTGAAGGTATTGTAAACAAAGCTATTTCCTAGTTTTGTCATCTCTTGGGGATTAGACAGTCTTTTCCAGGAGTGTCATGTAAGATTCCTGTATGTTTTCAGGTCAAGTTATATCTGATTAATGCAGCCTCTGATGCAGAAAACAAGGAAAATAAAAACAAAACAGGGTTAGGGGAGCTTTACTTCAGGGGATATGTTCTGTCACATGCCCATGAGGAGAGTGACACAAATAAGCATATCTACTGATTTCATGGAGGGCGGCATGACATTATGATAATTATAAAGAGTAAGGAAATAGAAATAGTCCCTAGAGGTGTGCACATGCCCCTAAAGAGGCATTAGCATTGGATTTGTGTCCTATTTGTTTTCCAAACCACATGCTTTCTAAATGTGTATTTGCATTTGAATATAATGAGTATAATTTACTCTTACTGACCAAAATTACTTTAAATGTGAAAATGATGAAGCTTAAAAGTGAATAACTCAGATAATCAATCACCAACATGTTAACAGCCCCCCATTTAACCAGGAACACTTTCCCTGTGGGCCAGCAAGCTAAGAGCTAAATTCCATGCTAAGATTGCATTTAGTGTTCTTGGGTTAACTCAGTATCTGATGGAAATTTTGTCACCACAAAAGAAGAAAGGGAAGAGAATGCAAAACAAGTCATGTTTCACTCTCTTTAGTCTGAACTGTGACAACAGACATTTAGATGTGCAATGATGCCCATTTATTTTCTATCAACATGTGGTAAAATATGAATGGACCTTGAATCCAATTACATACGAATATTACACAAGCAACTTCCTTACATTTCACTCAAAAGGAGCAGTCATTCTGCTGGACTGCATTCAGGAAGCTATTGCTTTCCTGTCACCAGATAATTGTACTGTTTTACATAATCAGTATTCAGAGGATGGTATTTTGCTAATAGGCAAAATCCTACAATGACAATTTAAATGGTTTGAAACATGCATGAGATAATTTGGAGTCACAGCTCTGCCAGTTGCTAAACAAGTGCAGCAGGAATGTAGGCTCTCTAAGCATCAAGAATGCTGTTGGGGGAACAGCCTGTCCTATTTGATCAAGGAAACTTTGCTAACATCAAGACAGGAGCTCAAGTTAATATCATCATTTCAGACTCTTACTAGGGGAGATTAAGTGACTTCACTGGATAACTTTATTGCTCACAATGAGGTGGGAACACAGAATAGACAGATGGGTTTTAGTAGTTTGGGTGCAAAATCAGGCTGGACTAATAAAAGACCTCAGTCTGAGACCCAACTCTGCTGCCAATTAGCAATGCAAGTTTGGGTAAATAACTTACTCTCTTCAACTGATTCTTCATCTGTTTAAAAAATAAAATTAGGGAGAGAGATCCAAGATGGCCGATCAGCAACAGCTCAGGACTATAGCTCCCAGTGAAAGCGCAGAGAGTGAGTGGATGCCACACTTTCAGATGAATTTTTGTTGCCCACAGACTGGGAGATTCCCAGCGGAGAAGCCACACGGGTCACCAGCGTGACTTTTGGCCGGTGCGGCTGTTTTGCCAGTGCCCCGGTGCAGTGCTTCTCAGTGCAGAGTATACGGGATGAGGTGCCCTTTGAGTAGGGCTCAGCTGGTCCTATCCCCACAAGGAGTACAGCAATTGGAAGCACCGAGGACTGAAAGTTTCACAGCAAGCACAGCTGAACCCAGGAAGGCCTAGCTCTGTGGGGAAGGGGCGTCCGCCGAAGGAAAACTAAGAAACAGAAAAAACTTCATCACCAACAAGCCGGATGTCCACTCAGACCCAATCTGAAAGTCGGCAATTACAAAGATAACAGGTGGATAAATCCACAAAAATGGGAAGAAACCAGTGCAAAAAGGCTGAGAACACCCGAAATCAGAATGCCTCTCCTCCTACAGGGGATCACAGCTCCTCATCAGCAAGAAAAAAAGGCCTGACGGAGAATGAGTGTGATGAACTGACAGAATCAGGCTTCAGAAGATGGATAATAAGAAACTTCTGTGAGCTAAAAGAACATGTACTAACCCAATGCAAAGAAACTAAGAACCTTGAAAGAAGATTTAACGAAATGCTAAC
>CAUYLG010003237.1:0-20334 GCA_963573385.1 Cacajao melanocephalus | reverse complement strand
GGTGAGCCGAGATTGTGCCATTGCACTCCAGCCTGGGTAACAAGAGCGAAACTCTGTCTCAAAAAAAAAAAAAAAAAAAAAAAAAAAAAAAAAAAAAAATAATTTAAAAAAAGGAAAATTTAAGTAGAAAATTCCAGTTTTAAAAAAAAATTAAATTTTTTTTAAACATTTTTTTTTTTTATTAATTTTATTTTTTTTTTAAAAATGTATTTTTTTATTTAATTTTTATTTTTTTTTATTTTTTTTTTTTTTTTTTTTTTTTTTTTTTTTTTTTTTTTTTTTGAGACAGAGTTTCGCTCTTGTTACCCAGGCTGGAGTGCAATGGCACAATCTCGGCTCACCACAACCTCTGCCTCCTGGGTTCAAGCAATTCTCCTGCCTCAGCCTCCCAAGTAGCTGGGACTACAGGCATGCAGCACCATGCCCAGCTAACTTTTGTATTTTTAGTAGAGACAGGGTTTCACCATGTTGACCAGGATGTTCTTGATCTCTTGACTTCGTGATCCACCCGCCTCAACCTCCCAAAGGGCTGGGATTATAGGCATGAGCCACCGTACCCGGCCCTATGTGATAATTCTTTATAGGATATATTGCTATATTGAGTGGAGAGATATTGAAAGTGGCCAGAGAAGTTAGTAGAATAATAACATAGGCAAGAAAAAATATCTGAGAATATGGTAATAGAAGCAGGGAGAAAATGGAGGAAAAAATAGAATCAATACACCGTACATCAAAGCCTTTTTGAAAAATAGCATAAGTAAAATAAAAGATGTCAGGGCTGAATTTGTAGAAACTGAGTGATGAGAAATTCTAATGGAAGCAGCCTTCAACTCAACATGTTTTTATTTTTCACTCAATGACTTTCAAATACTATGTAAGAGTTAGGGGGTAGTTTTTTACTTTCCTTTAATCATCATTGGAAGTGGAAAAGAGCTCAATGGTAAAGAGTATATATTTTGGAATCAGATTAACCTAAGTTATAATCCCAATGTCACTATTCCTCAGTTGTGTGCCTTTGGCTAGCTTATTTAACTTTCTCATCCTCAATTTTCCTATTTAAAAGAAAAATGAAAATAATACCTATTGGATGCATGGATAAATAAAACAATACATTTAAAACTACTTAACACAATGGCAAGAATACAGTTGGTACTCAGGGCAGTATTGTATGTGATTGTCATTTTAGTTGCTTAGGCTGAGGATAATCAGTGCACCATGATCTTTAAAGATCATACCTCATAACGATCTTCAGAAATTGTTTATGCTTTGACTTGAAAGAAAAATTCAGAATAAAAAGTGTCATCTTCGAACTAGTTTTGGCTACAAAATTATTTAAGAAACTAGTGAACATTTTATATGAATTATATATTATTTTCTACATTGTTTTCCCTAGATGCTAATTCAATTAAAACCAAAAGATATTTCTTGATCATTTGCTGTATGCCCAGAAACATGGCAGTCACCATGGGAGATACAAAAATATTTTTATAAGCTCTCTTTGTGGTTAAGAATATTATAGTTTAGTCAGAAAGATAAAAATTATGCCCATGAAACCAGAAAAAGATGTTAAAATAAAATAAAAGCAAACAGTTGGAGTATTGCTTCAAACTTGTGTTACTATGAAAATTCAGAACAGGGAAGCACTGGAGCAGCTTTAACCAAACAGCAAAGCCCTTGGTTTGTGAAGCTGGAACTGATTTCTGAAGGAAGGATGGACTGATTCCTGATCCAAGAATGGATCTGGGCTTAACCGGGGGCAGGGGGGCGGGGGAGAGAGAGAGAGAGAGATCCTTTTTCTTGCTGAGCAAAGAGATAGTGGAAGATAGTATAAAGAAATCTTGATTATGAAAGAAGAAGTATGTTAGAACTAAGCAAAAACATAGGTTTAAAAAGCCAGGTGAAATTTACTGATCAATGTCTTCAAAAGCAGTGCAGAAGTTTAGACTTGACTCATGAATTAACCATGTCAATATAGTCTGACTGCTATATAAAATAGGTTTTAGAAAAGAAATTAAATGCCAGAAACAAATTAGAAGACTACTGAGGCATTAAAGAAGGTACAGGATGGTCTTACAGATTTGGTACCTGGGTTGAGAGTTTGGATATGAAGAATTTCATCTCAGGCCTGCAAAGTTTTAAATGCCTGTTAAGCATGTAAGACTGAATCTGAGGAGAAATGGAAAAAATTGGGGTTGGATATATAAAATTTGGAGTCATCAAAATACAGATAGCATTTAAAGCTCTGAGTCTAAATTAGGTCACCAAAGGACTGAGTATTGACATGGTAGAGAAGGGCTTCAAGGAATGGGCCTAGGGCCATTTCACCATTTAGAGTACCAGAAGAGAAGAATCCATCAAAGAATATGAGATAAGAACAGTGGATTTCTTAATAGGGTGACAATATTCTATATAATTCTGTAATGATAATTTCATGACAATTGATTTTTTAAAATCTCTAGAACTCTATTATAGAAAAATATAACCATAGTGCATGTAAATTGAAAAAAAAAAAAAAAGGAGTAATTTAACCTGTTTCCCCTTTGCCTCCAAAATAGTGCACTGGCAGTTTTGTGTGTGTTTTTTTTTTTCTAAATGGGGAATGGGTTTAAGAGGTCATGGATCCCAGGATAAAATGCAGATTGTTACAAAAAAAGAATAACTGCATTAAAAAATGTATATCCTGGACACAGGGAGAACAACAACACACACCACACCAGGACCAGTCAGGAAGTTGGCGACAAGGGGAGAGAAAGCATTAGGGCAAGTAGCTAATGCATGTGGGGCTTAAACCTAGATGAGAGTTCGATAGGTGCAGCAAACCACCATGGCACACATATACCTATGTAACAAACCTACACATTCTGCACTTGTATCCATGAACTTAAAGTAGAATTTAAAACATATATAAAAATTAAAATAAATAAATGAATAAATAAAGAGCGTATGGAACAACTTCACTGAAGGATTTGAGGAAAAGGTGCTAGTCTAATAATCTGGAAATGAATGGAATTCATAAGAATAAAGCAAAAAGAACTGTACGTAAGTATTGTACTCTAGTTGATAAAGTTGTTTCCCACAGGAATACAAGTAAACAATTCTGAAGCTATTAAACATGAATACTAAAATTGAACAATTAAGAAATGAGTGGTGGATGGTGGGAACCAGATTATTCAGGGTTGCAGTGGGAGGTTACAGACAAGCAAAGGGAGAAGAATAGAATAACCCATGTGGCAATGGATTCAAGTTGGAAACTTTGGTATGAACTAATTTTTAGCTTAATATAGATACAGATGCATGGATACAAAAATATTTATATATGTGTACATGGATTAGGATACACACATGTATTTCCTTGCTCTGTTAGCTGAGAGCATCTGGAAGCAATGGCACCAGTATCAACAACTATGTAACACCACACAGATCTTAGCTTCTAAATCTTTTCTCCAATCAAAGTAACTAGGGCTTGGAGAAAAATGACTGTTTCTAGGGCTGAGACAAGGAATATAGATGAGCCTAAAGCATTTTGTAGTATCACAAAGTAAGAAAGTGCTTTTAAGAAACAAAAATAGGAGCCAGCTAAAGAGCTACCTGTGGCCAAACTTGCATCTAATTGGGCAATGAAATGAACAACACAGTACAGGATTATAACCACCTGTGATGATTACTTTTTTCTCATTACTATTACCCTAAACACTTTGTTCAGATTTCATTAACAGACCCTTGGTTCTGTTAATGTAGAGATGAGAATATGACCCACAGTGAGCTACTTATGGAACGCTGGCTACAGTGATTGAACTGGTCCTTGCTTTGTCATGAGCGATTTGGAGGATGAGACCCCGCAGCATCCTGTGGCCTCATTCCCTGCCACACAGACACTGAGGTGGGGAGCAGGAGGCCAGGCACATTTCCACTTCCAGTACTTGGTTTGCCCTGCATTTTACAGATCTTCCTTTGGACCTGAATCACTTCTTGAACACTCCACACAAATGCTCATTTTGCTTGAAAATAGTTGAAAGTAAATGTTTGGCTTTTTTTTTTTTTTAACTGAAATCATCCTGACAAATAAGGCCTTCTCAGGTAAACCCAGGGGACAATCATAATTTCTCATCTTAACAAATCTCTCAATAGAACTTGACAAGTTTGATCATTTTCTCATTCCAAAACACTCTCTTCCCTGATAGCACCTACTCTTCTTGGCTTTCTTCCTGCCTCACTGTCTCACGACCCAGTCTTTGTCACATTCTCTTTCTTTAAGTTGCTAACTTGCTTGCTCACTCTCAAACATAAATTTTTATTTTTTAACAGCTTAGAGATTTACAGAAAAGTTGCCAAGATAGCATAGAGGGCTACCATAGACCCCATACCAAGTTTCTGCAAATGTCACCATCTTACATTAGCATGGAACATTGATCACAACTAATGAACCAATGTTGTTACACTATTACCAACTTAACTCCACATTTTATTCTGATTCCCTTAGGATTTTTTCTTTCTTTTCTAGGATCCCAGCAATAGCACCACATTACATTTAGTCCTCATAACTCCCTAGGCTCCTCTTGGTTCTAACAGTCTCTAGTGGACTTTCCTCATTTTTGATGACCTTGGCAGTTTCATACTGTCAGATATTGTGTGGAATGTCCTTCTGACTTTTTCCTCATGATAGGACTGGGGTTGTGGATTTGGGGAGGGAAAATCATAGAGGTAAAGTACCCTTTTCACTGTGTTATATCAAGGGTACACATTGTGAGCATGAATTAGCGCTGCTACTATTAATTGTAGAGTTTTTCAGGTTTTCTTACTATAAAGTTACTCTGCTTCCCCCTCTTTCCACATTGAACTCTTTGGAATGAAGTCATTATGCTCAGCCCACATTGAACAATTTGGGTGTGATGCTCTACATTTTTGAGGGCAGAGTATCTACATGATTTATTTAGAATTCTCCTGAAAGGGAGAATAGTCTATTCTCCCCCACTTATTTATTTATTCAATCATGTATTGATATCAATATGGAATCTTGAATATTTCATACTTTGGATTCCCTCCAATATGATGTTACTGATTTTGTTGCCCAATTTGTTCCAGCTTTGGGCATGGGGAGCTCTTTGGCCCATGTCTCTGTTTAACATGAATGTTTCCATTCTGTAAAAGCACTTCTTATTTTCTGATATGATGAGATGCTCTAGGCTCATATTTTACATCCCTTGTCCCCACCTTAGAAGGAGCCATTTCTCCAAGGAGCCTTCTCTGTTCTTCCTTTCACTGGAGAACAGATTTAGTTGGTACTTGTGGTTGTTGATATTGGTGTCATTTCTTATACTTAAAATAATGCATTGTATATTTAAAAATACGAGAGACCTTAAACGTTCTAATGTTCTTATCATAAAAAAGGTATATAAGTATGTTAATCATTTCTGATTAAATATGTGTGTATATGCATAGATAAATCTCAGAACATCACATTGTATACTATAAATATACACAATTTTAATTTGCCAATTATATCTTAATTAAAGCTGAAAAGGGAAGTGATATAAAGGAAATAAACACCTGCAAATATGTTATATGCAGAAGTGAATAAGGTGTCTAGAGACTATAGGAATTTCACCTGGGGAAAGCAACACATGAGAAAGAATGGATACTGAAGACAGGAGGTGAGAAAAGGCATTCCCATATTTTTCTCCTTCAAATGCAGATGAATCTGTATGGTTTCCAGCAACTGTATTATATTGCTTTATCCTCTAGAGGCAATCATATTTAAGCTATTCTCTAATATACATCCTCCTCTAAAGTCTGACCCATCTCTAATTTCTGTAAACAAAGCATGGTATTTCCTGTCCCTGTACCTTGCTATTGTTTTTTCCTTCCTTCCTGGAATTCCTACACTGGTAGCTAGGGTTGCCAAATAAAATACAAATGCTGTTTAATTTAAATTTCACATAAACAATGAATAACTTTCGCATATGTATATCCTAAAGATTGCAGGGGATATACCTTGTATGAATAAAAGTGTTTGTTCTTTATCTAAAATTCAAATTTAACTGGTTATCCTGCATTTTATTTTGCTGAATCTGGAAACTCTATTAATAACTTCCATCTTACTCTCTAACCTTCATTTACATACTGTTATAGGTGTTTCCAAATCACTTCGATTTTAATTTCCCATTGGGAAAAAAAAAAAAAACTATGTATTATATTTCTCTTTGCTTTACTGCAGAAGAGCTGGGAGGAAAGAAATCTGTAGGGTGGATATTATAGGATAATCAAGGCCTGAAATAGGTTTAAGATAATGACTACAGCTCCATCCATGTTCCTGCAGAAGACATGATCGCATTACTTTTTTTTTTTTAATTTATACATTACACTTTAATTTCTGGGGTACATGTGCAGATCGTGCAGGTTTGTTTTACATAGGTATACATGAGCCATGGTGGTGGTTTGCTGATCTCATTCTTTTTATGATTGCATAGTATTTAATGGTTTATATTAAAACATTTTCTATTTTTTAAATTAAGTTCTGGGGTACATGTGCAGAATGTGCAGGTTACATAGGTATACACGTGCCATGATGATTTGCTGCATCTATCACCCTGTCATCTATATTAGGTATTCCTCCTAATGCTATGCCTCCTCTATCACCCCCAACCCCTGCTATCCCTCCTCTAGCCACCCACCCCCTGACAGGCCCCAGTGTATGATGTTCCCCTCCCTGTGTCCATGTGTTCTCATTGTTCAACTCCAACTTATGAGTGAGAACATGCAGTGTTTGGTTTTCTGTTCTGTGTCAGTTTGCTGAGAATGATGGTTTCCAGCTTCATCCATGTCCCTGCAAAGGACATGAACTCTTTCTTATGGCTTCATAGTACTCCATGGTGTATATGGGCCACATTTTCTTTACCCAATCTATCATTGATGGGTATTTGGGTTGGTTGTGAGTCTTTGCTATTGTGAACAGTGCCACAATAAACATACATGTCCATGTGTGTTTATAATAGAATGATTTATAATCCTTTGAGTATATACCCAGTAATGGGATTGCTGAGTCAAATGGCATTTCTATTTCTAGATCCTTGAGGAATCACCACACTCTCTTCCACAATGGTTGAACTAATTTACACTCCCACCAACAGTGTAAAAGTGTTTCTGTTTCTCCACATCCTCTCCAGCATCTGTTGTCTCCTGATTTTTTAGTGTTTGCCATTCTAACTGGCGTGATATGGTATCTCAATGTGGTTTTGATTTGCGTTTATCTAATGACCAGTAATGATGACCCTTTTTTCATATGTTTGTTGGCTGCATAAATGTCTTCTTTTGAGAAGTGTCTGTTCATATCCTTTGCCCACTTTCTGATGGGGTTGTTTTTTTCTTGTAAATTTTTTAAGTTCATTGTAGATTCTGGATATTAGCACTTTGTCAGATGGGTAGATTGCAAAAACTTTTCCTCGTTCTGTTGGTTACCAGTTCATTCTAATGATAGTTTCTTTTACTATGCAGAAGCGCTTTAGTTTAATTAGATCCCGTTTGTCTATTTTGGCTTTTGTTGCCACTGCTTTTGGTGTTTCCGTCATGAAGTCCTTGCCTATGCCTATGTCCTGAATAGTATTGCCTAGGTTTCTTCTGGAATTTTTATGGTGTTAGGTCTTATGTTTAAATCTTTAATCCATCTAAAGCTAATTTTTGTATAAGGTGTAAGTTTCAGCTTTTTGCATATGGCTAGCCAGTTTTCCCAACACCATTTATTAACTAGGGAATCTTTCATCATTGCTTGTTTTTGTCAGGTTTGTCAAAGAGCAGATGGTTGTAGCTGTGTGGTGTTACTTCTGAGGCCTCTGTTCTGTTCCATTGGTCTATATCTCTGCTTTGGTACCAGTAGCATACTGTTTTGATTACCGTCACTTGTAGTATAGTTTGAAGTCAGGTAGTGTGATGCCTCCAGCTTTGTTCTTTTTTGTTTGTTTTTTGTTTTGCTTAGGATTGTCTTGGCTATTCGGGCCCTTTTTTGGTTCCATATGAAGTTTAAGGTAGTTTTTTTCTAATTCTGTGAAGAAAGTCAATGGTAGCTCATGCGGATAACACTGAATCTGTAAATTACTTTATGCAGTATTGCCCTTTTCACTATATTAATTCTTCCTAAACATGAGCATGAAATGTTTTTCCATCTGTTTGTGTTCTCTCTAATTTCCTTGAGCAGTGGTTTGTAGTTCTCCTTGAAGAGGTCCTTCAGATCCCTTGGTAGTTGTATTCCTAGGTATTTTATTCCTTTTTAGTAATTGTGAATGGGACTTCACTCATGATTTGGCTCTCTGTTATTGGTTATAGGAATGCTTGTGATTTCTGCACATTAATTTTGTATTCTGAAACTTTGCTGAAGTTGCTTGTCATCTTAAGGAGATTTTGGGCTGAGATGCTGGGGTCTTCTAAATATACAATCATGTCATCTCCCAATAGAGACAATTTGACTTCCTCTTTTCCTAATTGAATACCCTTTATTTCTTTTTCTTGCCAGATTGCCCTGGCCAGAACTTCCAATAGTATGTGGAATAGGAGTGGTGAGAGAGGGGACCCTTGTCTTGTGCTACTTTTCAAAGGGAACACTCCCAGTTTTTGCCCCTTCAGTATGATATTGGCTGTGCGTTTGTCATAAATAGCTCTTATTATTTTGAGATAAGTTCCATCAATACCTAGTTTATTGAGAGCTTTTATCATAAAGGGCTGTTGAATTTTGTTGAAAACCTTCTCTGCATCTATTGAGATAATGATGTGTTTTTTGTCTTTGGTTCTGTTTATGTGATGGATTATGTTTATAGATTTGCCTATATTGAACCACCTTTACATCCCAGGGATGAAGCCAACTTGATCATGACGGATAAGCTTTTTGATGTGCTATTGGATTCGGTTTGCCAGTATTTTATTGAAGATTTTCACGTTCATGTCCATCATGGATATTGGCCTGAAATTTTCTATTCCAGTTGTGTGTCTTCCAGGTTTTGGTATCAGGCTGATGTTGGTCTGATAAAATGAGTTAGGGAGGATTCCCTCTTTTTGTATTGTTTGGAATAGTTTCAGAAGGAATGGTACCAGCTCCTCTTTGTATGTCTGGTAGAATTTGGCTATGAACCCATCTGGACCTAGACTTTTTTTGGTTGATAGGCTATTCATTGCTGCCTCAATTTCAGACCTTGTTATTGGTCTTTTCAGGGATTCAACTTCTTCCTGGTTTAGTCTTGGGAGGGTATAAGTGTACAGGAATTTATCTACTTCTAGTTTTACTGGTTTATGTATATAGAGGTGCTTGTAGTAATCTCTGATGGTAGTTTGTATTTCTGTGGGAACAGTGGTGATATTCCCTTTATCGCTTTTTATTGCATCATTTGATTCTTTTTTCTTCTTTATTAGTCTACCTAGCAGTTTATCACTTTTGATGATCTTTTCAAAAAGCGAGTTCCTGGATTCACTGATTTTTGAAGGGTATTTTCTGTCTCTGTCGTCTTCAGTTCTGCTCTTAGTTATTTCTTGTCTTCTGCCAGTTTTTGAATTGGTTTGTTCTTGCTCCTCTAGTTCTTTCAATTGTGACATTAGGGTGTCAATTTTAGATCTTTCCTCATTTCTCCTGGGGGCATTTAGTGCTATAAATTTCCCTCTATACATTGCTTAAAATGTGTCCCATAGGTTCTGGGACATTGTGTCTTTGCTCTCATTGGTTTAGAAGAAATCTTTATTTCTGCCTTCATTTCACTATTTATCGAGTAGTCATTCAGGAACTGGTTGTTCAATTTCCATGTAGTTATGTGGTTGTGAGTGAGTAGCTTAATCCTGAGTTCTAATTTGACTGCACTGTGGTCTGAGAGATTGTTATGATTTTTGGTCTTTTGCATTTTTTGAGGAGTGTTTTACCTTCAATTATGTGGTCAATTTTAGAATAAGTGCAATGTGGTAGTGAGAAAATGTAAATTCTGTGGATGTGGGGTGGAGAGTTCTCTAGATGTCTGCTGGCTCCACTTGGTCCACAGCTGAGTACAAGTCCTGAATATTTTTGTTAATTTCCTGTCTCCTTGATATGTCTAATATTGACAGTGGGGTGTTAAATTCTCCCACTATTATTGTGTGGGAGTCTAAGTCTCTTTGTAGGTCATTAAGAACTTGCTTTATGTATCTGGCTGCTTCTATATTGGGTGGATATATATTTAGGATAGTTAGCTCTTCTTGTTGCATAGATCCCTTTACCATTATGTAATGCTGTTCTTTGCCTCTATTGATCCTTGTTGGTTTAAAGTCTATTTTATCACAGACTAGGATTACAACCCTTGCTTTTTTTTTTCTCTCTCCATTTGCTTGGTGAATCTTCCTCCATCCCTTTACTTTGAGCGTATGTGTTTCTTTGCATTTGAGATGGGTCTCCTGAATACAGCACACCAATGGGTCTTGACTCTTTATCCAATTTGTCAGTCTGTCTTTGGATTGGGGCAGTTAGCCCATTTACATGTAAGGTTAATATTGTTATATGTGAATCTGATCCTGCCATTTTGATGCTAGCTGGTTGTTTTGCCCATTAGTTGATGCAGTTTCTTCATAGTGTCAATGTTATTTACAATTTGGTATGTTTTTGTAGTGGCTGGCAGTGGTTGTTCCTTTCCATGTTTAGTGCTTCCCTCAGGAGCTTTTATAAGGCAGGCCTGGTGGTGACGAAATATCTCAGCAGTTGCTTGTCTGTAAGGGATTTTACTTGTCTTTCACTTATGAAGCTTAGTTTGGCTGGATATGAAATTCTGAGTTGAAAATTCTTTTCTTTAAGGATGTTGAATATTGGCCCCCACTCTCTTCTGCCTTGTAGGGTTTCTGCTGAGAGATCCACAGTGAGTCTGATGGGTTTCCCTTTGTGGGTAATCTGACCTTTCTCTCTGGTGGCCCTTAGCATTTTTTCTTCATTATTTCAACCCTAGTGAATCTGAGGATTATATCCCTTGGGGTTGCTCTTCTGGAGGAATATTTTTGTGGTGTTCTCTGTATTTCCTGAATTTGAATGTTGGCCTGCCTTGCTAGGCTGGGGAAGTTCTCCTGGATAATATTCTGAAGAGTGTTCTCCAAGTTGGTTTCATTCTCCCTATCACTTTCAGGTACACCGATCAAATGTAGATTTGGTCTTTTCACATGATCCCATATTTCTTGGAGGCTTTGTTCATTTCTTGCCAGTCTTTTTTTTTTTTTCTAGTCTTGATTTCTCATTCTATTTCATTGAGTTGGTCTTCAATCTCTGATATCCTTTCTTCCACTTGATCAATTCAGCTATTGAAACTTGTGTATGCTTCACAAAGTTCTCGTGTTCTGGTTTTCCAGGTCCATTAAGTTGTTTATGTTCTCTGTGCTGGTTATTCTAGTTAGCATTTTGTCTAACCTTTTTTTCAAGGTTCTTAGCTTCCTTGCATTGGGTTGGAACATGCTCCTTTAGCTCGAAGAAATTTGTTATTACCCACTTTCTGAAGCCTGCTTCTGTCAGTTCATGAAACTCAATCTCCATCCAGTTTTTTTCCCTTGCTGATGAGGTGTTTGATCCCTTGGAGGAGAAAAGGCATTCTGGTTTTTGGAGATTTCAGCCTTTTTGTGCTAGTTTCTTCCCATCCTTGTGGATTTATCCACCTTTGGTCTTTGAAGTTGGTGGCCTTTAAATGGGGTCTCTTGGTGGACATCCTTTCAGTTGATGTTGAAATTACTTCTTTCTGTTTTTTTAGTTTTCCTTCTAACAGTCAGGTCTCTCTGCTGCAGGTCTGCTGGAGTTGCTCATGAGCCACTCCAGACCCTTGTTTCCTAGGAATTACCCGTGGGGTTGGCAGAACAGCAAAGATTGCTGCCTCTTCCTTCCTCTGGTAGCTTCATCCCAGAAGGGTACCTGCCAGCTGGCCAGCCAGAGCTCTGCTGTATGAGGTATCTCCCAATCAGGGTACATGGAATCAGGGAGCCACTTGAGGAGGCAGTCTGTCCCTTATTGGAGCTCAAGCATTGTGCTGGGAAATCCATTGCTCCCTTCAGAGCTGCTGGGCAGGGATGTTTAAGTCTGCTAAAGCTGAACCCACCACCACCCCTTTTCCTAGGTGCTCTGTCCCAGGAAGGTGGGGCCTTTATTTATAAGTCCTTGACAGGCTGCTGCCTTTTCTCAGAGATGCCCTCCCCAGCAAGAAGGGAGTCTAGTCACATCTACCTGCAGAGGCTTTGCTGAGCTGCCATGGGCTCCACCCAGTTGCTGTTTAAACTTCCCAGTGACTTTGTTTACACAGGCGAGGTTAAAACTGCCTACCAGAGCCTCAGCAATGGTGGACGCCCCTCACGGCACTGAGCTTGAACAACCCAGGTCAAGCTCAGACTGCTGTGCAGGCTGCAAGAAGTTCAAGTGAGTGGATCTTAGCTTCCTGGTCTTTGTGGGGATGGGACCCACAGAGCCAGATCACCTGGCTCCCTGGCTTCAGCCCCCGTTTTCAGGGAATGAGCGTCTCTGTCTCACTGGTGTTTCAGGTGCCACTGGGGTATAGGAAGAAAAAAAAACTGCTGCAGCTAAAACGGCTGCCCAGTTTTGTACTGGAAACCCAGGGTGCTGGTGTTGTAGGCACTGGAGGGAATTTCCTGGTCTGTAGGTTGTGAAGACTGTGGGAAAAGCACGGTATCTGAGCCAGAGTGTTGGGAAAAGTCCCTAATGGCTTCCCTTGGCTGGGAGAGGGAGTTCTCTGGCCCTGGGTGAGGTGACGCCCAGCCCTGCTTGGGCTGCACCCACTGTCTAACCAGCCCCAATGAGATGAGCCTGGTACCTTAGTTGGAAATGTGGAGATCACTCACCTTCTGCGGCTCTTGCTGGGAGCTGCACACCGGAGCTGTTCCTATTCAGCCATCTTGGCAGAAATCCCATTTTCTTTATTCACTCTGTCATTGATGGACATTTACGTTGAGTTCATGTCTTTACTATTGTGAAAGTGCTGCAATGAACATTTGCATGCATGTGTATCCTTAGTAAACTAATGCAGGAGCATAAAGCCAAATACCATATTTTCTCACTTATAAGTGGGAGCTAAATGATGAGAACTCATGAACAGAAAGAAGGGAAAAACAGACACTGGGGTCTACCTGAATGTAATGGATAGGAGGACGGGGAGGAGCAGGAAAAATAACTATTGAGTACGTCTTAATACCTACGTGATGAAATAATCTGTACAGCAACCCCTTTGAGATGAGTTTACCCATATAACAAACCTTAATGTGTACCCCAGACCTAAAATAAAAGTTAAAAAAAGATCATGTCTGCAAAATAGGGATATGAAGAGGAGCTTTGGAGAGGCAGGGGTACATTCCAGATGTTTCCAGCAGAACTTGGTTACTATTTAGACCTAGAAGTATAAGAAAACAGAATTAGACTAAGCAGTTTCTTTTAACTTTAGCACTTTAACAAATATTACACATAAAAAACAGAGATTATACAAATCACTGATGAATGTACTGTTCTGAGTGAAAAGTTGAGCATGATAGTCTCCCTGTCTCCCAGAAGCTTAAAATATATACCAAGGTATGCATGTACATATAAGGCAATCTTGTGGTTATCCAAAGAGATGGTATCAGTAAAGTTCTGGTTCAGTGGTTCTCAGCTGGGGGCAGTTTTATTCCCCTCCCCAGGGACACTTGGCAATATCAGGAAACATTCTCAATTGCTGTAACAGTGCTGATGGAAAGGGCAAAAGCTGCTGAATCTTACAAGGCACAGGACCAACAGCTAGGATATCTGGATAAAAAAAGAACAATTGTTCAAAATGTCCAATTGCCCAACAATGCCATAGCTGAGAAATTGTGATCATGAGCAATGCAGTCAAAAGAAGCAATGCTTCTGCTTGTGGTGATCAGAGGAAGATTCTATACATGTATTCAGTGGAATTGAAGACAGGAAACATGGCTTGAGTAAATGCAGCAAAACTGAACATTTGCTGGAGGAATTGCATAGGGTTTGATTGGGTTGTGCTGGAGATCAGTAGACATTAACACAGAGCATCTTGGGCTAGAATTGTGGTGAGCTTTGAATATGAAACTATCAAACTCCAGATTCACGAGCATCACAAGTAAGAATGGTGATGGAGAACTTGGAGAACAGGACCAATATATGGCAAAGATCAGTTCCTTAGGAAATTTAGTTTATATTAGGGAACGTTTGAAAAAATCATTCATAACTTTCCACTTGGCTTCCAAAACAAACAAACAAAATATCATATTTGGGCAATCTTGACTATGATTCTAACTGAAACAAGTTGCCTGCCTCAACCCTGCATGTCTTTCTGTAACTGAAGCAATTACCCACGAAAGCTAAACTTTAATATTTTTTTCTTGTATTAACCTCGCAACTTTGTTAGCTTACTGTTTTAATCCTTCCTCTTCATTCTGTGGTAAAGTCACAGGAGTCCCATTTTCATCTTAAGCAATGCTGCTGAATTTTACATGCTCAGCCAGCCCCAGAAAACGGGATAGAAGAAAAAACTGGATAAAGTGAGAATCTATCTTACATTCTGTGGTTCAGAGAGTTTGGAACTGAACCCAAATATTTTGGTATTGGGGCTTATTTCACCTTGGCAAAACATGGCCTTCTGTTTTAAGGTGGGGGGGTGCAGTTAAAAAGCTTATTAAAAAGTCTCAAAATGCTTCTTCAACATCAAATAGCTCCTAGAAAAATATTTTGATGAGTTAAGTGTAAATGAATCAGAAACATATGGATTACATTTCCTTTAGATTACACATGGGTTTCAAAATTAAGGGGAAAAGTGCTCAGGGCAAAATGCATTTTGGATTTTATTGAACCCAAAATATTTGAGAAATAACTCAAGACCCTCGAAGAACCCAAAATCCTGCCAGGTTTCCCAATCCCTTGTGAAAAGCAAATTAGATTTTAAAATTCCTTTTGCTTTAGTGATCTATGATGTTACATGAAATTCAGATGAAAAACTTCTTTTCTATATGATTTTTATCCTGGATATTTTCACTTACAACTTTGGCCAAAATCTAGACTTCAAGTATACTTTACATTGACTAAACTGGCTAGATGGCTCAGCCTCCCTCTTCCCTCCTTGGTGACAAGAAATTTGATTTATCTCATACACAGTCATAGAATGAGGGGATTGATCAAAGGGCTTCAGATAGCTTTATAGCTAATGATATCCAGCAGTATTCACAATTTGCCATTTTGCATTAGGCTTTCCAATCATTTATTGGGCATTGATGAAAACCTTTTCATGATTTCTCATTTCTCTTATGCTTGGAGAGACCCTACTTCTAGATTCCATATTTTAAAAGTAAAAAGGAACTCAGATCTATTTATTAACTCAATCTTTTGCTTATTCCAATGGCAAGGCCAAAGTGTGGCTGCAGGAGGGTATTAGATTTTCACTAGTTCCAGTCCCCTAAAGCCACAGCCTGTGTAAAATGAGCATGATTGCTAAGCACAAAGCTCTATGACAGCTCCCCTAACCACAATTCTAATCCATTTTTTGTTCCTAGATATCTCCTATATGGGATTTTGAGAGTCATAACAATTATTCCTTTACGTCTTTACTAGACATATTATTTCTTAGCACCTGCTATAATGGTAGCATGGTGGTGGGTTTAAGAGACGCAAATCACATAAGGCATGGCCATGGATCTTCAAGGAACTTCACACACACACACACACACACAATTCTCCAGGCAGGACCACAGAATCAGAAATAGGTAGACTTCAAGAATATACCCTGCCAAAGGAAGGATCTGTCAAATAGGAAATGGCTGTCTAAAATTATAGCATGGAACCATACAATAGGAGTTGTTTACATCCAACTTAAGTGATTCTGTTTGGAGCATTTTATAATGAAGTGAGTTTATAGCAAACTTTGCCTATTTTATATGTCTAACACATTTTTCTCCATTCTTCCTCTGGCAAACTTGCCCCGGTAACTCAAGATCCAATCTAAATGTCATCTCCACTGTGAGAGTTCCTGTTTCCACCATGGTTGAGTGAAATCTTGTCTCCGAATTTCCCTTAAACATGCACTTATTTACATCATTTTTAGCATTGTGTTTTAATTTATTTAGACATCAGACTCTCCTGTTAATCACTGACATTTTTGAGGAAGGGACTACATCCTGGTCTTATTTTTATTTCGAACACTGAGCATATTTCCTGGAATATACTAAGCACTTAAATGTTACTGAATGAATGGATGATTGGATAAATGATGCTATTATTGGAAATGGAGAAAGACAAAAATATACACAGTCACAATCTCAGTTATATTATACAAATGGCTTTAAGAATCTCATTCTAAATAGACTCATTCTATTCTGTGTAGAACAAATGACTCATATTTACTAAATTTGGTTATTAGTTATGTGGAAAGTGCAAGTCAGAAGAACAATCAGAAGTTTATGTTTAGATTTACTTATACACATACATACATTCACAGAGTCGATAATTTATCCATTCTTTTATCCTCCTGGAATATAAACATTTCTCAAAGGCCTTCCTTGCAGGCTGCAGTTCAGGAACCATGGTTACAATACTAAGTAGTTCTAAATGTATTATTCTAAAAATTTTAAATAAAACCCAAGTATAAAAGGCTGACTTTATCAGATAGGAAATGTGTTCCAAGCTTCCTAGTTTAGTGAAAATACTCAGTAAATAAATTCTTCACATTATTAAAAGACCCTTTTCAGTAGCTATACACAGCTATTAAATTTTCTTACATTTTCCTAAGGTTTTCCTGAGTTATAGACAATAAAACAAATGACATGTGTGCCCACAGTTATCTGTAAGTGGACAGGGACATTCTACCAAGGAGACTTTTCTTCTTCTCAGTGTTTACGTATGGTAAGAAAACTCAAGCCTTTTCTTTTTATGCAAGAGAGATGTCCCTGAGCCTCCTACGTGACTGCAATAAAACACAAGAGTGGTAGGTTGGCTTCAAAACCTTAAAATCCTCCTACATAGAGTTTGAGTATTTTCAAGTTTGAAATGTGTAATTCATATTCCATGGGACCACTGGCCTCTCAAATACATACATAACGAAAATTTAACAGGACTCAATGTCTAGTCTCATTCTTTATGTTTTTTAAATGCTTGCCCTTTCCTGATTTTATTTAAGCCCTCTATTAGTTTATTAGCTTGACAGGAGCCCAGGTAATTATGCTGGCTTCTAAGTCCTACTGTAAGCTACGTCTGCATCTCCCTGAACACACACAAATTTTAGTGCCACTGCAGCACTTCTAAAAACAAATAAAAGATTTGTGAACTAGTCACTAAGCATCGGACGCAATTAAACTGCATTTGTTTCTTTTTTGGCATTCTCACACAATCAAGGCCTTGTAAGAGGCAGGCACTCCTCAAATCAGACTGTGTTTTCTTTAGAGGAAAGTGTGCCAAAAATCCTCCTACTCTACGCAACTAAAGTCTCAACTAGCAGGAGGTGGACAGTTGCAACACACACACGCCCTTCTTCCTACTGCTACTAAAACCATGATATGCACATAAAGACACAAAATCATACCTATGAATACATTAATGTGAGGGAATAGGAATAAAACTTCCTAGAGGGGAATTGCTGATACCCACACACTCAATCAATGGCAGCATTACATAAGATAAAAGAAACACAAATTTCATTTAAGTACATATATATTAGTGGTTGAGAGTAAAAGCAGAGAAATAAAATGAAAACTGTGTGGGGAAAATTGAATTCTTCTTATAATTTTTAACACAAGAAAAACAGAGCTTACCTTTGAGGTACCTATATCTCAAGAGCTTTGAGTCTCCAACTTCAAGCTGTTACATTAGAATATTTTTTTAAAAGAAGGTCTTTAAAATCCGGTTAATTAGAACAGACTACCATTAACTCTTTGATTGATTTAGCATCCTGTTGCGCTGGCTCGTGCTCACACGTTCCCTACTGGTTCCCCTGAGTTGCTCTCCCACATTGGTATGAATAGTAGATATGGACTGAAGTCACACAACAGTCCTTGTTATAAAAATAATTTATCATGGAAAAACTAAATAAGGTGTATGTGTGGTCTAAGCAGACCCAAGCAGTTGCAAAGACTTCTACCCTAGTGCAAGATCACACAAGCCCTTCAAACTTTCCATATTTCTGTTTTCTTATCTGCAGTATGGAAGACGGGGTTGGTGAGGTCACTTTCAATGGGCTCCATGAAGAAATGAAATTATTTGCATGCTTCCATGAATATTAACGACTATGAACATCATCTGTAACACATGTCAATGAGCGCTTTCCACACATTATCCATAGAATCCTATGAAGTAGGTATTGTCATCTTTGTAATGAAGAAGTTGATGAACCTGAGTATTAAGCTTAGTAACACCATGTAAGAATCAGAGATTAAATTTGAGTAGTCTTGTCTGATTTCAAAACTCAGCTTTACTGTAATTCTTCACAGCTTTTGCCTGCAAAGGTCTTTATTGTCTAATGTATCAAAGTTACAGCTCTTGTTCCAGTATTTTACGGAGAGATGAAGAAAGGAAAAAAATGATTTTTTTTTGTTTAGTTCTAGAAATGGCAAAGAATTTAAATCTTAATACATACTTTAAGTTCTGGGGCACACATGCAGAATGTGCAGGTTTGTTACATAGGCATACACATGCCATGGTGCTTTGCTGCATCCATCACCCCGTCATCTACATTAAGCATTTCTCCTAATGCTATCCCTCCCCTATCCCCCACCCCACAATAGGCCCCAGTGTGTGATGTTCCCCTCCCTGTGTCCATGTGTTCTCACTGTTCAACACCCACCTATGAGTGAGAACATGAGGTGTTTGGTTTTCTGTTCTTGTGTCAGTTTGCTGAGAATAATGGTTTTCAACTTCATCCATGTCTCTGCAAAGGACATGAACTCATTCTTTTTTATGGCTGCATAGTATTTCATGGTGTATATGTACCACATTCTCTTTATCCAGTCTATCATTGATTGGCATTTGGGTTGATTCCAAGACTGCTGTTGTGAACAGTGCCACAATAAATGTACGTGTACATGTGTCTTTATAATAGAACTATTTATAATCCTTTGGGTATATACCCAGTAATAGGATTGCTGGGTCAAATAGTATTTTCTATTTCTAGATCCTTGAGGAATCGCCACATTGTCTTCCACAATGGTTGAACTAATTAACACTCCCACCAACAGTGTAAAAGCCTTCCTATTTCTCTACATTCTCTCTCTGGCAACTGTTGTCTCCTGATTTTTTAATGATCACCATTCTAACTGGCATGAAATGGTATCTCAATGTGGTTTTGACTTACATTTCTCCAATGACCAGTGATGATGAGCATTTTTTCATATGTTTGATGACTGCATAAATGTCTTCTTTAGAGAAATGTTTGTTCATATCCTTCACCTACTTTTTGATGAGGTTTGTTTTTTTTCTTGTAAATTTGTTTTAGATCTTTGTGGATTCTGGATATTAGCCCTTTGTCAGATGGGTAGATTGCAAACATTTTTTCCCATTCTGTTGGTTGCCAGTTCACTCTAATGATAGTTTCTTTTGCTGTGCAGAAGCTCTTAAGTTAAATTAGATCCCATTTATGTGTTTTGGCTTTTGTTGCCATTGCTTTTGGTGTTTTAGTCATGAAGTCCTTGCACATGCCTATGTCCTGAATGGTATTGCTTATGATTTCTTCTAGGGTTTTTATAGTGTTAGGTCTTATATTTAAATCTTTAATCCGTCTGAAGTTAATTTTTGTATAAGGTGTAAGGAAGGGATCCAGTTTCAGCTTTCTGCATATTGCTAGCCAGTTTTCCCAACACCATTTATTAAATAGAGAATCCTTTCCCCATTGCTTGTTTTAGTCAGGTTGGTCAAAGATCAGGTGGTTGTAAGTGTGTGGTATTATTTCTGAGGCCTCTGTTCCATCGGTCTATATTTCTGTTTTGGTAGGAGTAACATGCTGTTTTGATTACTGTAGCTTGTAGTATAGTTTGAAGTCAGGTAGCGTGATGCCTCCAGCTTTGTTGTGTTTTTTTTGTTTTGTTTTGTTTTGCTTAGGATTGTCTTAGCTGTGTGGGCTCTTTTTTGGTTCCATATGAAGTTCAACATAGCTTTTTCCAATTCTGTGAAGTAAGTCAATATAGCATTGAATCTATAAATTACTTTGGGCAGTATGGCCATTTTCACAATATTGGTGCTTCCTAACCATGAGTATGGAATGTTTTTCCCTCTGTTTGTGTCCTCTCTTATTTCCTTGAGCAGTGGTTTGTAGTTCTCCTTGAAGAGGTCTTTCACATCCCTTGTTACTTGTATTCCTAGGTATTTTAATCTCTTTGTAGCAATTGTGAATGGGA
>CAUYLG010003235.1:0-52855 GCA_963573385.1 Cacajao melanocephalus | reverse complement strand
TACAGAACTCTCCACCCCAAATCCACAAAACATACATTTTTCTCAGTATCACATTACACCTATTTTAAAAGTGACCACATAATTGGAAGTAAATCACTCCTCAGCAATTGCATAGCATTTCGCAGGTTTAAATAAAATATTGGTTGGCTGCTTGTTTGTTATTTTCATCCCTTAATCCTTCCTGTCTCCATTGTTAAGCACAATTATTGGCATAAAAGAGGTTTTTAATACCCATTTTTAGACTGCATTCTAGCCTGCGCAATAGAACAAGAATCCTGTTCTCTCTCCGTCTTTCTCTTCCTCTTTCTTTCTCTCTTACATTCTTTTTTTTTCTTTCTTTCACTCTGACTTTCTTTCCTCTCTTTTTCTTTCTTTCAAAACAAAACAAAAAAAAAAATTTAAAAAATTTAAAAAAAAAGTAATATGAAAAGTCATATGTGATTTTTTGCAGTAAGTCATTTCCCCTAACATAAAAAGGTGCAGGGATTTCTTGACCACTGCTATTTTCCGGGAAAATAGGACTTGGATAAAGATAAACATTTTCAAGTGGTTTAGTTCTATACCAACACCAAGTGAAAAAAAAAAAGCTCCAAGTAAAAAATGTAATCAAACAAGAAATGACACATACAGAAATTGTGTTTTACATCCCTTATATCAAGTACATTGTGTTATGTATATTTTTTTCTCATTCCAGCTCTGTCACTTAGTAGAAGTTGCTTCATTCATACATTTAACAGGCATACTAACCACAAAGACAAACAGCATGGAAATATGTGTAATTTTTCTTGCCATTCCTTTCTGTAAGCACCTGCCCCAAATGCATGGAAGATGGGAATATATTCTTTCCAGGTTTCATGGTACTAATTGCAATTATCCTAGTTTGTATATACAAGGAACCTCATGAACAAACCAACCACTTTTATGTGGTGTCTTCATCTCAGTAAATGACAAATAGACAGGTTCGGTTTTTCTGGCCCTAAATCTGAGGCCATCCTTACTCCTCCTATTTTTTGTCTGTACTACATATTGAATCTACTCACAAATCCCATCGCTTCTACCTTTAAAACACATGCAGAATCTGACCACTTTTCACCAGTCATACCTCCCACCCTGGTCCAAAGACATCAGCTGTGTTTTTCTAAGTACTTCCTTCATGCCTGCATGATCCTTCTACAGAGCTTCTACCTCCCTGCTCTTCCTGCTTAGAATGTTCTCTCCCCATCACAGCTCTCTCCCTGCATCTTTGGTTCTTGCCTCTGATGTCACCTGTCATAGAAATCTTCCCTGATTATCCCATGTACCTATGTAAAATAACAACCTCCTCATCCCTTAGCATTCCCTTCCTCTGATTTATTTTTCTCTATAGCACTACCTACTCGGATTTATTCATTCCTTCTCTCTCACCCTATTATCGATTTATTTTTCACTGCTGTATCCTCAGCACCTAAAACAGCATCTGATACAGTCTAGGATTTCAATATATATTTGTGGAATAATAAATGATTTATATTTAATGAAATTTAAAGTTCCCTGTACAACTATTTTGCTTTGAGAGATTAGAAGAAAAATAAGAGAGCAAATTCTCTGCACTGCTAAAGAATTTTTCATAGATTTTCAAGATTACCCCTTAGAAAAAAAGAGACAAATGCCCACCACATTGAAATGAAACATCATTTTGTTGTTGTTGTTTAGACTCAATTATGAATCTAAGATAAGTGCTCTAATACTAAGATTACTTCTTTTCTTTTTTCTTTTTTTTTTTTTTAAGACAGGGTCTTGCTCTGTCACCAAGGCTGGAGTGTAGTGGCATGATCTTGGTTCACTGCAACCTCTACCTCCCAGGATCAAGCCATCCTCCCACCTCAGTCTCCTGAGTAGCTGGGACTACAGATCCACATCACCACACCTAGCTAATATTTTGTATTTTTTGTAGTGACAGGGTTTCACCATGTTGTCCACGCTAGTCTTGTACTCCTAAGCTCAAGCGAACCACCTGTCTCTCAAAGTGTACCTGGCCTAAGCTTACTTTTTAAACACCATTCAGATGGGTATCATTTTGGATCTTATTCATTGTTATATACTCAGTATCTGCTACAGGAAAAAAAGGTTGACATAACTTGAACAGAAAAAGCTTAGATTTTCTAAATTTGTATTTTCCATCAGTTGGGCCACCAGTCATTAGTTCTATATATTCCCCAAATTGGTTCAGGAAGATAAGGCACTGAGAGGTATGCTCCAGCTCCTATGCAAAAATTCTGATAAGAGTTGGACCAACATTAGAAGTAAGCCATGCTTTCATGGAGAGGGATATGAAGATGGATGCCTACAAAAGTTCTAAGATCTGAAACCAGAAAGAACCTTGTAGAAATGGCATAAATTCTGCTCTGTTTTCATGATATTCTAAGATCTGGCTCTACATTTCACTTCCATTGAGTAGGAGCCATGGCGAGACCCAACTGTTCAGTAAGCCATTGATAGGATTTCATTCCTAGCTGCATTCATTGCTGGGAGAAGGAAGCTAGGACGATGAGAAAATCTTGCCCATGGATATAAAGTGGAAGAATAAGTCTAAGAACCTAGATGTGAGTTTCTTTTACTGATAAAAATCCAATAAATAAACCTCTCTCTTTATGAGTAGCCTAGGGAGGATAGAAATAAAAACTCTGTGAATTTTTCAGAATGGTTCAAATCTATTCTATAAGTCATCTCAAAAAAATTTTTAATCTTGATAATAATAGATATTAACATTTGAGAATTTGTCGTGCTTATTAAAATATAATTATCAGCCTAGTGCCAAACATTTACAAAATGCAGGCAGTCACAAGATTCACAGAAGTGTAAATTAGTACAAAGTTTATAGAGGGCAAATAAGTAATAGGCATTCCAACCATCTCCATGAGTCCATGCCCTTTTAATCCATCCATTTAACTTCTAGGATTTTTATTTTGCCCTTCTGTCCAAAATTTATAGATGTGCAAAAATAATTTACATACAAGATATTTTTCAAGGTTGCTAAAAACAGCAAAAATTTGGGAGCAATCTAAATGTCCAACAAAGATGAATTATTTTAAAAATTACAGGATATCCATGAACTAAAGTATATTACTGAGGTATATTATTTTTTAAAAAAAAACACTGTGTAGGGCAAACTCAAAGCTGGTCAAACAAAGAATAAATTATCCAGGCCTGGCTTGGAAGCTGCCGTTTTAAAATCTCTTAAACTCAACATAAACATAGAGCTGCCAGTTTAAAATCTCTTAAATTCAACATAAACAGAGTTCTTCCTGCTTGTGTTTGTTTTGTTCTTTCAGCCTGGAACATTCTTCTTTGCCTCACTTATCATCCTCTACCATCAAAACTGTCCTCTTTCTTCAAACGTAGTCTCTTTCTTTGATTTTAAATATTTTAATACCTTTAATTCTTTCCAACTTCAAAGTATTTTTGTAATTTTGATGTATACATTGAGATATCTAATATTTCTTCCAAATCAGAAGATCCAACAGTGCAAGGCCAGTGTTCCCACAGGGAATGAATGAGTTGGAGCCAAGGGATGGTCAGAATGTTTAACAACCATTAGGACACTAGCACCAACCAGGCAGAAGAGCCTCCAGCCACAGCGCTGGAGCATGTCTCTGGTTTTTACCTTCTAGCTGTTGCATCACTGGGTCATCCTAGGATTTCCCGAGGGACAACACAGGGCATGTGGGGGCTGTTGGGGAATAGACCACTCAGGAACTCCGGGTAAAAACAATTTACCCACAGTTGTCTATCCTGTGTTAAGAATGTTTTCAAATGAAAAGAACAAGTCTAATCAGAGGCTTGCTCAAGACCCCAGAGGTGACTCTGAGTCCAGTGATCTTTCTGCTCTGTCATTCAATCCAGAAGAAAGAAGGCTAGAATATCACTTTGAATGCTAATAGAATATTAACGCACAAATTGGAGACAGGAAGCAAGTTGTAATCGTGTGTCCAATAAATGAGGGGGCTGGGAGAACAAATGGAGATCATGGGATTGACAAAAGAGGAATGCATGTCTCCATTTCCACCCATCAACAGCTTCTAGAGATGAAAGAAGGCAACTACTACACGGTTTTTTTTAATGGATGCAATTTGTACTTAGAAGCAAACATCCTTTTGCAGATTAGCACTCAAGGAAATTCTGCTTTCTTTTTCTGGTCTACTGACCTTAACAGGGTTTCATTTATTTTGTGCTCTCTTGCTTTCATGTTTAAACACCATTTTCTTTCCCCACAATAAAGTATAACAATGATAGAAACTAAGTTTCAAAAATGTTTCTAAGCATACCATTGAAACTGTTACATTTCTTCTCTAAAACAACACATTAGACTCCCCTTTTATTAACTCTAATAACATTCAGTTATCATGCAAAGTTTCCAAACTCCATTCCAAAGGCAGCTGTCTGGGAAAGGAAGTCATGTTCAGAAATTTTTCCAGAACCAGTCTTCAAACTAGATACCTTCAGTCTATAATTTAGTGTTCTTCTGGCCCTCTGACTACACTGATGGGTTGAGAAATGCGTGCAAGACCTTTTGTGGTTGCCTGGATAGAGTTGGGAAACTTTTGCTAGAACTAGGAAGAGAAGGTAGAAAGAGCAGCTTTATCCTGTGGAATTTCAGAGATTTCTATTCTTATAATGCATAAAAATGCCTGATAGTCTCCCCAGGACCTTATATCATCAGTCTTCAACTTTTGAGCCAAGAAAGCGAGGCAAACTCTGGAAATGACTTGATCTCCTGGATGCAACCATGCCTGAAGCTACTGAACTCCCACTAACCTTTTTTTTGTCTGTTTGTTTTTGGACTAGAGTCAGAGTTTTTGGCACTTTATGAATACATTTGACATTAAATCTTATGAATATGTGTGATGGTGTTGTTACCAACTACAGATTATGAATAGTGACACATGGACCATTTCCTTCAGCATACAACTTCAAACTACGAAAATAATAAATTAAAATTTCCCAAAAAGGAGCGGAGGGAAGTGATTAAATTAGCCACATAGGAAGGTCATCTGTCCATAAACACTCTCAAAATAATTGATTCTATTTGAAGACTGTATTAGTTCATTTTCATGCTGCTGATAAAGACATACCCAAGATTGGGCAATTTACAAAAGAAAGACATGTATTAGACTTACAGTTCCACATGGCTGGGGAGGCCTCACAATCATGGTGGAATGTGAAAGGCAAAGAGGAGCAAGTCACATCTTACATGGATGTAAGCACAGCACAGGAAAGACCTGCCCTCATGATTTACCTCTCACCAGGTTCCTCCCATGATACATGGAAATTTTGGGAGTTACAATTCAAAATGAGATATGGGTGGGGACACAGCCAAACCATATCAAAGACGTTCAACTTGTGACTGCAAAACAGGGATACCTCACTCACTTTTTGCTTTTTTTAACCTAACACTTGCAATAGTTACCTTTCTCTATTAGCCATTTTTCTTTTCTTTACTTTTTTTTTTTTTTTTTTTTTTTTTTTTTATACAGGGTCTCATTCTGTCACCAAGGCTGGAGTGCCATGGCACCATCTCAGCTCAATGCAACCTCTGCCTCCCAGGCTCAAGAAATCCTCCCACTTCAGCCTTCCAAAAACCTGGGACTACAGGTGCTCACCTGGCTAATTAAAGAAATTTTTTTTGTAGATACAGGGTTTTGCCATGTTGCTCAGGCTGGTCTCCCAACTCCTGGGCTCAAGTGACTTTCCCACCACAGCCTTCAAATGTTCTGTGATTACAGGCATGTGCCCCCGTTTCTGGCCTATTTTCATTTTCTATATTCATATTTAATATGAATAACTCATATATGCAGTTGATTATAGAGGTCATTGAATTGTTTATTATCGCATGAAAGAGACTTTCTTTTTTTTTTTTTTTTTTTACTTTTTGCCTGTGCGATAAGGGAGAGGAATTATTCTTTGAGTGGTAACTAAGTATCTCACATTTTACATGCATTATGCCACTTTATACTCAAAAGAGGACTGAAAAGGTGGATTTCTCCACTTTCTCCAGCTTGTACATATGAAGATTTTGCTAAGTTTAAGTAACTTGTCCAAGGTCAAAGCTTGTAAATATAAAAATGGGAACTGGAGCCCAGATTTGCTGTTTTGACAATTCATATTCATGTAATAATAAAAATAACAATCAGCCATAGCAATAAAAACACTTACATTTACTACGTTTTAAGTACTTTATATAACCTAACAATGCTATATGGCAGACACTCTTTTTATCTTCATTTCAAGAATGAGACAACTGAAGCACAGATTAAACACTTGCTCAAGATTTCATAGTAAACAGGTCAAACTTCAGGAATCCCATGCTTTCAAATACCATGCTCTACAGTGTCAAGCAATGTAATTACTTTCTTTAGGCTAGATCTATGTTTCACAGCCATGTTTTTATTACCACTTCCTAAGGAGCCATTGGAAGTAAAATCCTCCCATTGGGAATGCACCCCCTCAGGTACATGTTCTTACTGTGGGCTGTGTCTCATTCATCTTTATCATTTCTTCTAACCAGATTTAACACCTTTCCTTCATGATGTTCATCTTTGTTCTGTGGACTTGTATATGAGACTCTTGGATGCATTAATTGATTTGAATAAGCAGTATTTCCCTCAAAGCACAATAAATTTTACAGCCTTTGGCTGACAGTGCTCTTTCAGAAGAACATGGGGAGAAAAAAAATCCTCTCCAGTCTCTCTGCCACTCATACCTTTCCTCAAGATATAAGAAGGTATCATTTTGAATTCTGAGCTACAATCTACAAAAAGATTTTTCAATGGAGTGCTAAAAATTCCTTTTTGGGGACTCTTCATTTAATGCATCTTCTGAAAAAAACCTGTATTTCTATTTGTGAGGTTGGAATACTACATAAAATATAAAGATCTTCTAACAAACTCAATGTTTGGCTGTCACAGATTGTGAAAGTATTTTTCCCCTAGAGTCTAGAAAACTGCCTCCCATTTCTCTAAATAAAAGACAAAATTTAGGGGAAGAAGAACAGTTTTTTTTTCTATTCTAACTTTTTTTTTTTGGCTGTAAAGTTAGTATCCCATGAGAAAACAGCTGTTACTGTTTTACTTCTACCTTCTTATGTGGGGTCTGTTTCTAAAGTAATGACTGACACAGCTTTTTTTAAATTTTATGACTACCACTAAAAGATGAATTATGATTTAATAGGGAATTGTTAATTTCAGTTAAATCAATAACATATTTAATAAGTGAGGATTGTCCATGGAGAACCAATAAATCATTGTGTTAAACATCAGTAACTTACACTGAACTCCATGTGACCAATATATTAAATATATATTAGCAATTTGTTACACATATGCAGGAATAAACTTATACTCATCTTGAATTTGAGTTATATTTGCTGACTCCAATCGATATGATAATAGGAGCTATTTTCAAGGCCTTATGAGCAGGTTTTCATGCCGGAGACTAGCGAGTAAATTTAACGGACCTTCCCTGAAGTCAGACTTGCCTCATCTGTGTAGCCTTCGCATGAATTTTCAATTCAATTTCAACCTCAAATGGGAGTTCCCACAAATCTAAACACCTTGTTGAAGCAGCAGAAAATGAATTATGTGGATAACAATATTTTATCAAGCTCGAAACTCAGCTCTGTTATGTCTAAAGCACTAAAACTGTGTAAATAAATTGCTAAGTCACAGTGAAATTGATGACTTGTATCTCATGTTTTAAAACCAGGATGACTAGTTTAAAAAAGAAAGAGAGAAAGAGAGAGAGAGACAGAGAGAAAAATAAAGGAAAATCATTCCTTTGACTTGGTACATCTGATTGTTGTTTTCAAGTTCAAATGAACGTTGGGGCAAAAAGCTATCCAATTAGACTTAAACAACTTCAGTATTTTGTTCTGTGTTTGTGTATGTGTATATGCATCTGTTTGACTGTTTAAAAACTAAGTTCTCCTATTCAAAGATTTTTTTAAAATGTTTGGTTGCATAATACTGTGCTATAACCAGCATGTACTTTTCAGCCTGATTGTCAATAAAACTTTAAAAAACGTAACGAACATACCAATTTTGACATACAGAATAACTCTTCAGGTTAAACTCTCTTATCACCTCCCATATGTTTTAGAAACCACTCCCTCCAACCAACCTTGGATTCCACCGTGAGGAATTCCAAAAAGGCATAAGCCAGAGACCCACTGGAGAAACAAAAGCTAACATTTATCTAGAGAAAATAGCAGCACCAGCTCTTTCCCAAAGTACTGTTTGAAAATGTTTCTGAAGCCTGGTCTGAGAGTCAGAAAGCAGATGGGGAAGACCTTCTAGAAACAATCCACTCAGTAAAACAACCATTTCTTAAGTACGTGGGAGTAAAAAAGAAAGAAAATGAGCAATTCATAAATACACGTAGAACTAAGGAGAAGCACAGTAGTTGCCGGTTTATCTAGACTCCTTGCTGACACTAGCGTTTGGGTCTCCAAAACACATCCAGAAATGAAGTGGGTGTGAACAAATGCTCCAAGTCTCATTCTCTTGTCTAAAGTGCTACCTTTTTAAGTCTTCCCTGCCTAAAGGGGGTTCAGTAAATACTTTCCCTTGAGGGCTACCTAGAGAGCTAGCCTCAACAGGTAAGAGGTTTCTGAAGGAATGCCGAGATTGATAAATGAGGAAGAGTAACCTTTCCAGAAAGGGAGGGAAGAAGAGGGGGAAAAGGGATCTAGGCAGAGAGAGAAGAGCAGGGGAAATAATTCCCATTTGCTAAAAGGCAGTAAGGACAGAAACATTGGTAAGCTTTTTTCAACTGAAGCAATGTTTTTTCTGTGTTATTTTGGCAAATTGCATTGAACTCAGCATGGATATTCTTGTTAGGATGCTGGTTTTCGTGTAGCCGGCTATTTATGCTGGGCTTCACTGCCCTTAAACATTCAGGAAGTGTTTCTACAGTTGGTGGTGTCCAGGGCCTGACAATTTCCACCAATTCTTCCAAGAACCACATTTGCTCCTTCCTTACACCTGTCACTATAGAGTGTTTCTGTAGTGCATTCTTCTATGCCTGTATTTTCTTCCTTCTGAACAAAATTTATTTTAAATGGTTCAGCATTCTTTTTTCTTTTTTGAGGTTTTATCTTTTAAGTATTCCATAAACATTTTGGGATGGGCTGAACTCCTGTTACCTTCTATTATACGTTCTCTATCCTTTTCTTCATTTTATTGGGGACCTGGGATGATGCAGAGAGAAAGTGGGTAGGAAAGGGCTTCCACTGTCATGTTTACGTTACCATCTTGACAGAGAAAGGTAGGATATTTTGATTACTTGGAATTAATTCTGTTATATTGCATATTTTATTCTGCTTTTAAACTTTTAGGCAGAAACTGAAGGAAAGATGGTATTTTCAGAGATTTTGATCTGGTTCTGTTTTGCTTTTGTATATAATAGTAACAGACAATATACAGTGAGTAATTATATATATCAGGCACTGTTCTAAGCACTATGCCTGTATTAATGTAACTTTACAACAACCTTGTAAGTAGGTACTGTTTTTATCTCAATTTATAGCTGGGACACCTACCCAAGAAGTTTGGTCCTTGGATGGGCATGGGGGTTCATATCTGTAATCCCAGCAATTTGGACAGCTGAGGTGGGAGGATAGTTTGAGATCAGGAGTTTGAGCTTGGGCAATGTAGCAAGACCCCATCTCTAATAAAAATTAAAAAAAAAAACTAGCTGGGCATGGTGGTGCATGTCTGTAATCTTAGCTACTCAGGAGGCTGAGGAAGCAGCAACTCTTGAGGGCAGGAGATGCTGGTTGCAGTGAGCTATGATTGCACCACTGCACTCCAGCCTGGATGACAGAGTAAGATTTTTTTCTTGAGAAAAAAGAAAAAGAAATTGGGTTCCTAAATCCATGTATTTATCACTATAATCCACTGCCTTCTTTCATACTGTGTGAAGAAGCTCAGACAAGACCTTTCATGCTTAGAAACAAATGAACACATACATCTTTATTGACTACATTCTATTTGAATACTAAGTTAAAATTAATAAAAGAAAAACCCCTCTACCACCCTTCTACTCCATGTTTCAGTTAGAGACTACATGTTTCCTGAATCACACCTAGTGAGTGTTTTTGACTTTATACACCACAAGAACAAAACTTAAATTTTGGTACACTACCTATCTGTCATACTCGGAGCACAGAAGGTAAGACCCAGGACCTCTGTAATGGAGTATATAACATTTCTACTCTGAAAACCAAATTTCTCACTTGGCACGACTTCCCTCTCATTAGCCTCAGATTTTCCCTTCTTGAAATCACTGGGTAGAAATTGCCAGTCTTTGGGTTAAATCTCTTTTAATATTTAATAACTGTATGTGTTTACTTTATATTTTAATTATATCTTTGATCACATGTATAGTTCTATATTCTTTTCCCTGCTGTATGTTCAGTACCAGAGTATCCAGTTTAAAAAAAAGAAAGTTTTTCCTGAGGATAGCTCAGTAGCTCAGTCAGTATTCAGGCAATAGCATCAAATCCCTAAGTAACCTTTTGCTATTCCAGACTGGTTCAAGTAACAGTGTCTCTCTATAGATTTATTCTCCCTGGTCTGTTGAATGCTTACACAATGTCATCACTCTCACAGCTATGACCATTCTAAGGAATGGTGGCAACTCCTTGCTGCCACATGGTTAACACGATTGCTATATTGCTTTGCCATTGATCGATTATGATTGAAAGTCTTCATCCTGAACCATCCTTTGATGTCTTATTGATAACTTGAAGGATATTTTATTGGTGTCATAAATCCCACATTTTAAGAATCCTTTAGGTGATAATGGAATTGGTAATCACAAATTAAGAGAGTCCCATTTTATGAAAAAGAGGCATTTTAAAGTTCTTGCACAATTCAAAACAAACACCATTTGTTTGTCAAGCTCTAACAAACGCTGGCTGTTTTTTGTGTGTGTGCATTCCAGCTTACATGGAAAAAGCCTCAACAAAGTCAGTGGGTCACTTAAGTCACTCAACATGCATACCCTGCAATTCTGAGGAATTTTTAAAGATTCAGATTCACATTACTTCATTTAAAAAATACAGTTAGACTTTATTAATATTTTCATCTTGTACGCTTTCAAATGCCACAGTCCAAATTAAAATAAAACGATACTCTATTTTGTTCTTTCATCTAGGTTTATGAAGATAGGTGAGTCTATAGAACATTGAATTTAATTCTTTGTTATACTTTCCCCTATTGAGAATACCATGGTGAGGGATCATACCTGTGCCTAGCATTGTTGTCTGGATAAGAGGTGAGGCTAAACAAACAGTTTTTGAAAAGTAAATGAATAAATTCATAAACTCTTGTCCCACTGAACTTATTTTCTTAACATATGATCTCCCTAGCTGTAGAATTAATTTTTTTTATTTCATTCCTTTTAAACCTTTTATTGGCTTTTCTATTCATTTCTCTGGCATTTGCAATGCCTCAATGAGAACATGTTACTTACTTCCCTAGTACTACTGATTCCAAATGCAATGAGAATGAGTTGACTGATGTAGGTGCCAACAAAACCTAATTCTAACTAAGACTGCATAGATAAAACGACAATTTCCAGAACAAAGAGAGATAGACTTGCTCTAGTTTTGCACTGTACATGCTGTGTATGACAGGCAAGACTCAACAACCACTGACACACATCACAAACCACATGCTAGGCAATGTGCTACGTGTGCTAAACATATCATCTGCTTTATCCCCCAGCAGTCTTCATGGAATACCTTTTATTAATATTATCCAGCTTAAATGAAGACACACAACACTTAAAGAAATTTATCCCAGGTTCACAGCTAATAAGTCACCAAGCTCAGACTCAAACCTCAGGTTATTCTAACTCCCTAGTTGTGTCCTTAATCACTGTGCTCTACTGCCTTATGAAATGCAGCTTCACAAAAAAAATTATTGCCATGGGAAGCAAATAAAAAATGTCATTTTTTTTGAGAAATCAAAATTACTGTGCTAAGTTTGTATGAATGATTAAAAACACCAAAAGACAGAAGAACTATTTTCATCTCTCTGAAGGATTATCATGCAGTATAAATTAGTTTAGGTTTTTTCATACATCAGCATTAAGAATAGAAGTCTTAGGGTGAGCAATTCAATTTCAATATAAGAGAAGAACTAGTTTTATCTATGCCAAATAGATTATTGGATGCTTTAGAAGGAAATAAAAGCTTCTAGTCATCATGGAGGAATGATAATTGCTTGCAAAGATGACAAAAACAGATTTTTAGATAAGTAGCTGAAACAAATGGACTTAATGTCCCTTTAAAACTAAAGATTTTATGATCCTATGATAAAACAGAAACTAATAAAAGGAGGAAGGAGAAGAATGGCAGAAGAAACACTTACTGACCACCTAGTTATAAATACTCTGCTCCATCTCACTTAACACTCACCATGAGGTCAATGCTGTCCAAAAGTACATCATCATCATCCCTATCTTGCATACAGGAAGGAACTGAAATAATATTCCCATATCATAGACATAAAAACTGAGACTAAGAGTATATTCATAACATGTCCAAGACTGCACAGCTGTGTAACAAAGCCAGGATTGAACTTCTGGTCTTCTTGACTCTAAGCCAGGGTCCTAAACAAAGGAAAAAATTGTGGGTATGGAACTACTGGAAGAGACACAGGAAGACCAAGTGTAAATTCAAAGAGATAAATAGGGCACAACATGGAGAAATCCTGGGCCGAGGAGGTACCATCTGCAGGGTGTACCCTCGAGGAATAGCTGGCAGGTGATGGAAGTAGGGGAACAGGAGGAACAGATAAAAGTATTAACACAGTATGAACCCCTGCCAGGATAGCCTCAGATGTGTTCTAAGAATTTAATGTTATTCCTTCAAATATTTTAGATTGAACATAGGAAAATTAGGTGTCTTAAAAGAGACTGGAGCTGAGGTAGGAGGGTCATTGGGGACACTTTTATTTATTTCCAATCTACTAAATTCGCTAGCAACTGACAAGAAGCAATGCAATGAGAAGAGTTCAAATAATCAGGTTTTGGCTGACTTCCTATGAGCACTTTGGAAATCTTAATGGGCACTTCTATGCATTTATTTCTTCCATGATAGTGTTGTAGATGCTGAACATTCATCATTGAACAGATAGACGCCCTGGCTGCATGGTGCTTGCATTTGAGAGAGTGGAGGAGAACAATGAAAATAATATATATATTCTGAAGCATACTGAGAAAAGTGGTATGGAAGAATGAAGTAGAGCAAGGCAAATGTCTTGGGAAGCAGGCAGGGAGCATAGCCACTTTAAATCCATCTGCTGAGAAGGAGGCATTTGAGCAAAGTGATATCAAAGTGTTCTAGAGGGAGGGAAGAACTAAGGTAAAGACCACAGGAGGGAAATGTAGATGCCTGTTCTAAGAACAGTGAGGTGTGGAAGCCAGAAAAAAGAGATGAGGTCAGAAAGCAATCATGTGGGATCTTGAGGATAACTATAAAGCCATTAGCTTCTACTCTGCCTATGGTGGAGAGCTACTAGAAAGTTTTGAGTATAGGAGTGATATAACTTAATTTACATTTTATGATTATAAAGTAGATACCAAAATGCCCCATTGTGTTTATAAGAAATGGATAGTTTACTATAGTTGCCACAAAGCAGTAAGAAAAATGATTCCTAGTGTATACCATGTTGAAGAAATGAACTGATAAAATTAAATAGCTAGGAATTAACCAAAGAAGTGAATGAACTCTATAACAAAAACTATAAAACACTCTGATGAAAGAAATTGAAGAGGACACCAAAATGGAAAGATATTCAATTTTCATGGATTAGAAAGATCAATAATGTTAAAATGTCCATAATAACCAAAGCAATCTGAAGATTGGATGCAATCCCTATCAATAACATTTTTCACAGAAATAGATAGAACCATCCCAAAATTTATATGGAACCTCAAAAGACCCAGAATAGATAAAGCTGTCTTAAGCAAAAAGAACAAAACTGGTGAAATCACATTATTTGACTTCAAATTATACTACAGAGGTATAGTACCCAAAACAGTATGGTACTGGCATAAACCAATGGAACACAGACCAATGGAACAGAGTAGAGATCCAGGAACAAACCCACACACCTACAGTGAACTATTTTTCAACAAAGGTGCCAAGAACATACACTGGGGAAAAGACAATCTCTTCAATTAATGTTGCTGGAGAAACTGGATATCCATATACAGAAGAATAACACTAGATTCCTATCTCTTGCTGTATACAAATGTCCAATCAAAATGATTCAAGACTTAAATCTTAGACTTTCTATTAGTTTGTTTTCATGACGCTGATAAAGACATGCCTGAGACTGGGAAACTCACAAAAGAAAGAGGCTTAATTGGACTCGCAGTTCCACGTGGACTGGTAGGCCTCACAATCACGGTGGATTGCAAGGAGAAGCAAGTCACATGTTACTTATGTGGATGGAGGCAGGGAAAAAAGAACTTGAGTAAGGCAACTCCCATTTTTAAAACCATCAGATCTCCTAAGACTCACTCACTATTAGGAGAGCAGCACGGGAAAGAACTGCCTCCCCATAATTCAGTCATCCCCCATGGGGTCCCTTCCACAACAATTGGGAATTATGGGAGCTACAAGATGAGATGTGGGTAGGGACACAGAGCCAAACCATATCGTTTCACTCCTGATGCCTCCCAAATCTTACATCTTCACATTTCAAAACTGATCATGCCTTCCCAACAATCCCCCAATGTCTGGACTCATTTCAGCATTATCTCAAAAGTCCGCAGTCCAAAGTCTCATCTAAGACAAGGCAAGTCCCTTCCACTATGAGCCTGTAAAATCAAAAGCAAGTTAGTTATTTCCTAAATATAATAGGGGTACAGGCAATGGGTAAACAGAGCCATTCCAAATGGGAGAAATGACCAAAACAGCGGGGCTACAGGCCCCATGCAAGTCTGAAATCCAGCAAGGCAGTCAAATCTGAAAGCTCCAAAATGATCTCCTTTGACTCCATGTCTCATATCCAGGTCACCCTAAAGGAAGAAGTAGGTTCTCATAGTCTTGGACAGCTCTACCCCTGTGGCTTTGCAGGGTACAGCCTCCCTCCCAGTTACTTTCATAGGCTGGCCTTCAGTGTGTGCAGATTTTCCCAGCGCAGGGTGCAAGCTGTCAGTAGATTTACCATTCTGGGGTCTGGAGAACGGTGGCCCTCTTCTCAAGGCTCCACTAGGTAGTGCCCCAGTAGGGACTCTGTGTGGGAGCTCCCACCCCACATTTGCCTCTGCACTGCCCTAACAGAGGTTCTCCATGAGGACCCCGCCCTTACAGCAAACTTCTGCCTGGGCATTCAGGCATTTCCATACATCGTCTGAAATCTAGGCAGAGGTTTCCAAACCTCAATTCTTGATTTCTGTACTCTGGCAGGCTCAACACCACAGGGACGCTGCCAAGGCTTGAGGCTTGTATCCTCCGAAGCCATAGCCTGACCTCTATGTTGGCCCCTTTTAGCCCTGGCTGGGGTGTCTGGAACACAGAGCAGCAAGTCCCTAGGCTTCACACCGCCCAGGGATCCCTGGCCCAGATGACTAAACCACATTTTCCTATTAGGCTATGGGCTTGTGATGGGAGGGGCTGTGGTGAAGACCTCTGACATGCCCTGGAGGCATTCCCCCCACCCCCGTCCTTCTTGGCTCTTCGTGTTACTTACGTAGATTTCTGCAGTCTGCTTGGATTTCTCCTCAGGAAATAGGATTTTCTTTTCTATCGCATTGTCAGGCTGCAAATTTTCCAAATTGTCATGCTCTACTTCCCTTACAAAACTGAATGCCTTTATCAGCACCTAAGTCACCTCTTGAATGCTTTGCTGCTTAGAAATTTCTTCTGCCAAATACCTTAAATCATCTCTCTCAAGTTCAAAGTTCCACAAATCTCTAAGGTAGAGGCAAAATGCTGCCAGTCTCTTTGCTAAAACATAACAAGAGTCACCTTTGCTCCAGTTCCCAACAAGTTCCTCATCTCCATCTGAGACCACCTCGGCCTGGACCTTATTGTTCATATCACTGTCAGCATTTTAATCAAAACCATTCAACAACTCTTTGGGAAGTTCGAAACTTTCCCACATTTTCCTCTCTTCTTCTGAGCCCTCCAAACTCTTCTAACCTCTGCCTGTTACTCAGTTCCAAAGTCACTTCCACATTTTCGGTATCTTTTCATCAGTGTCCCACTCCCAGTACCAATTTACTGTATTAGTTCGTTTTTATGCTGCCGATAAAGACATGCCCAAGACTAGGCAATTTACAAAAGAAAGAGGCTTAATTGGACTCACATCATGGATTGGTAGGCCTCACAATCACGGTGGAATGCAAGGAGAAGCAAGTCACATCTTACATGGACGGTGGCAGGCCAAAAAAGAGCTTGTGCAGGAAAACTCCTGTTTTTAAAACCATCAGCTCTCATGACACCCATTCACTATCAGGAGAACAGCACAGGAAAGGCCCACCTCCATAACTCAATTATCTCTCACCATATCCCTCCCAAAACGTGGGAATTATGAGAGCTACAAGATGAGATTTGGGTGGGGACACAGATCCTAACCATATCAGACCTCAGGCCATGAAACTACTACCTGAAAACACTGGGGAAATTCTCCATGACACTGGTTGGGGCAAAGTTTTCTTGAGTAATACCCCATAAGCATAGGCCACCAAAGCAAAAGTGGACAAATGGGGTCACATCAAGTTAAAAAGCTTCTGGACAGCAAAGGAAACAATCAACAAAGTAAAGAGAAAGCTCACAAAAATGGGAGAAAATATTGGCTAATCACCTCAGTGACAAGGGATTAATAACCAGAAAAGATAAGGAGTTTAAACAACTCTAGGAAAAAAAATCTAACAATCCAATTTAAAAATGGGCAAACAATTTGAACAGACATTTCTCAAAAGACATACAAATGGCAAACAGCCATATGAAAAGTTGCCCAGCATCTTGATCATTACAGAAATGCAAATCAAAACTACAATGAGATATCACCTCGCCATAGTTAAAATAGCTTGTATCAACAAGACAGGCAATAACTAATGCTGGCAAGGATATGGAGAAAAGAGAACCCTTGTATGCTGTTGGAGGGAATGTAAATTAGTATAACCACTAAGTAGAACAGTTTAGAAGTTCCTCAAAACAACTAAAAATTGAGCTACCATTTGATCCCACAAGCCCACTGCTGGGTATATACCCAAAAGAAAGGGAATCAGTATACTGAAGCAATATCTGAGCTCCTATATTTGTTGCAGCACTGTTCACAATAGCCAATATTTGGAAGCAACCTAAACATCCATCAACAGACGACTGAACAAAGAAAATGTGATACATATACACAATGGAGTACTATTCAGCCATAAAAAATGAGAGCCTGTTATTTGCAACAACATGGTTGGAACTAGAGGTCACTGTGTTAGGTGAAATAAGTCAGGCATGGAAAGACAAACTTCACATGTTCTCACTTATTTGTGCAATTTAAAAATCAAAACAAATTGAACTCATTGATATAGAAAATAGAATGATGGTTACCAGGGCCTAGGAAAGGTAATGAGGGAGCACAGGGGTTATTTGGGTATAAAAAATTAGAAAGAATAAATAAGATCTAGTATTTGATAGCAAAACTGGGTGACCATAGTCCATAATAATTTAATCGTAAATTTTAAAATAAAAAATTATAATTGGATTGTTTCTAACGCAAAGACTAAATGCTTGAATGGATGGATACCTCATTTTCCATGATGTGATTATCATGCATTGTACGCTTCTATCAAAACATTTCATGTACTCCATAAATATGTATACACTTACTATATATCCATAGAAATAAAATTAAAACATTTTTAACATGTACTGAAATTTCCTCCAGATATCTAATCTCCACCTGTCCTAACAAAAGTATTCTCTCCATTAGTAACACCAACTCTCTTCCCTCTTCCTGACAACTGCCAAGTCTTTCTTGCTATTCAAAGCTCCTGTGCTCAACTTACATACCTCACTTGGCCAAATAAATGCATTTTATTCAACTCTAAGAGCAAACTTCTATTTTTTTCCTCAAGCATGCCCTTAAAAGGTCTCACTCCCCACTCTATGAAAACTTAACAAAAACATTCCCCCCGAAAAACGACTTTCTTGGGGATGATTTTGCTGCTAAGAAAATAAAATTTTCTCCATGTTGTTATGTTTATATTGTCCACTATTTAAGTAGACCAAACAGAATTTGTTTTTTTTTGAGACATAGGGATTGGGGTCTTTGTTCAAGTTAACACCTTAGCTCATGGGCTATAATAATATGGTGTGGTGCTAATATATCACAAACTATAATATATTTGCATCTACATCTTATTTCAGAAAAGGATGTTGTTTGGGGAAGTGGTGAAAGTTAGCAGAACACTGAACACAGAGTGAAGGAAAGGAGATTTCATCTCCACTTTCAAATGGAAGTTTGTAACATTCCTGAATTATCCACAAAGAGGGCTGTCAACCTGGAATCGACTAAGAGTCGCCCACTGGGGTGTTACTGGAGGGAGTAAGATCTTCAAAACTGTGTTTTCATTAGAGAAAAAGCCTGGAGGAAGGTGGCTGGCTGGGCTAGTAGGCCAGGAGGACAGGAGAAGGGAAGAGCGTGGGTGAAGGTATGAAAGTCAAGCTTTGCCATTTTGCCCAAGCACCCCTTTGAACAGAGCCAGAGGCTATGAAATCAGAAAGCTTAGTAGCACCCCAGTTCTCCTTCCCTGCACCCTTTATAAAAGTAGTACCATCAGCAGGAATAGCAACTCTCAACAAGTCTTCATTATAATAGAAAGTCCTCTACAAGTTAAGTTCAATTACCACAACCCTTTACATTCAAAGAGATTTCCAGTCTTAGTTTAAGATAGGCAGTGAGTGGACACTAGAAAATTCTCTTATACCCATTTACTCCAAAAATGCAAGCAATGCCTTAGAACCCTGCTACTCCAAATGTGATACCCACACTGGCAACAATAGAGTTAGAAATACAGAATCTTGGACTGCATTCTAGGCCTACTGAATCAAACTGAGTTTAACAACACCCACAGGTGATATCTATGAACATTAAAATGATGGAATTAATGACTTAAAGCAATTGTGCTCAAACTTTGCACATTAGAATCACCTGGAGAGGTTTTTACACATCCCTAATGCAGGCAGTACTCTATATCATGTATCTCAATTATCAGCATTTTTTAAAACCCAATTTTATTGGTTCCAATATGCAGCCAATATTGAGGAACCATTCCTTAAAGATAATAATAGTATTTGCATTCAAATGAAAACTTGTCCCAAACTTTGCATTACTAATTACCACTTGGGTTTTCCTGATAACTTAGATATTAAAAATCTCAACGTACATTCTGGGTGGGGGGTCTAGGGAATGCAGCAGCCCTGGCAAGCCACATTGTCCTCACCAACAGCACCAAGATTCCCATCTGGGGCTGGGCACCTGGAAGTCCCCTCCGGGTTAGGTTACCAAGGCTGTGAAGGTGGAGAGCAATGTCAGGTACCACCACATCGACTGCACCTACCTGTACCAGAATGAGGTGGGGGTGGCCAATCAGGAGAAGCTTAGGGAGCAGGTGGTGAAGCATAAGGCTCATTAGCAAGCTCTGGTGCATGCACTATGAGAAGGTCCTGGCAAAAGGAGCCTGCCAGAAGACTCAGCAACCTGAAGCTGGACTACCTGGACGTCCACCTTATTCACTGCCTAAGCAGCTTTAAGCCTGGAAAGGAATTTTGCCCACTGGATGAGTCAGACAATGTGGTTCCCAATGACCCCAACATTGTGAACACATGTCAGCCACAGAAGAGGGGGTAGATGCTGGTGAAAGCTATTGGCATCTCCAACTGTAACCATCTCCAGGTGGAGAGGATCTTAAACAAACCTGGCTTAAAGTATATGTCAGCAGTTAACCAGATTGAGTGCCACCCGTACCTCACTCAGGAGAAGTTAATCCAGTACTGCCAGTCCGAAGGCATCTTGGTGACCACCTATACCCCCCTTGGCTCTCCTGACAGACTCTGGGCCAAGCCTGAGGCCCCTTCCATCGTGGAGGATCCCAAGATCAAGGTGATTGCAGGCAAGCACAATAAAACTACAGCCCAGGTTATGATCTAGTTCCCCATGGAGAGGAACTTGGTAGTGATCTCCAAGTCTGTGCATTGCTGAAAACTAAGGTTTTTGACTTTGAACTAAGCAGCCAGAATATGAACACCACACTCAGCCACAAAAGGAACTGGATGGTCTGTGCCTTGGTGAGCTGGGCCTCCTACGAAGACTACCCCTTCCATGAAGTTTTGAAGCTGTGGATGCGTGTCCATCCCCAGGTGACCTATACCTGTATTTCCTGTCTCATTTTTCGCCCCTGCAAATGTAGTATGGCCTGTGCCACTCAGCAGTGGGACAGCAACCTATAGAGCAGCTAGCGAGGGCTTGTCTAGGTTGATACTGGATCTGAAGAGCAGTGTCGGTAGAATAGAAGTCTCTTCCAGTTTGATTTGTTCTTTTTGCCCTACTGGGAAAAATAAAATCAGAATACCCGTTTCTGACCAAAGGGAAGCAAAATATACCAGGTCAAAATAGTGCCACTAACAGTTGAGTTTTGTCTGCTTGGAACTGTAATCCCTTCGGCAAGACTTCTCTTTGCCTCATATAAAAAGTGCTTTGGTGAAAAAAAAAATTCAATGTACTCTGTCATATAATTAATGTTTAAATTTCCCAAATTCTGATGATGCTAATTTTAACTTGCAATAGATCCATAACTGACAAAGGGTCATTTAGTCCAGAAAGTTTGCTAAGTCTTTTCACTTAGAGATAAAACAATTATTTGCTTTTAAATAGTGTTTACAGTTCAAGATTGCTTTTCAAATTGAATGATTCCTCTCTTATTTCTCAAAGCATTACTCAATAAAGCAGATAAAGAATCTTAACTATGTTCACCATTTTCAGGCATGATTACTGTAAATATTTTGCAAGTTAGCTTCAGGAACTGAAGAGATTTCTTGATGGCAGGTGATACTTTTGTTGAAGCAATAAGATTGACTGGTCTCATGGTTGGTGTTTAGCAAGTCAATCATGTTCACTACACAATAGATAACAGTGAACAAAAATTTTCTTTTATTCATTGGAAGGCTATCCTGTGATACTAAGAACAAAGAAAATCAACTCTCTGTGGAATCAGAGTCAATCTTTCAAAATGTAACACATCCATTAGGAGAAAAAAAGAGTGTCAGTCAAGAAACAAATTGGCTAAATTGGTTGGAACATCTCTTTAAAATTAAGTTTACATGTTAAAGGAAAGATTAAAGGGAAAAGCATATTATTTGCTAAGACACAAATATCATCTGATTTTCACCTATTTCACTTTTCTATTTTTTTCCCCTTGCTACATTTTCGGCACTTTTGGTTTTGAGCAGCAGAAAATGAAATCAAACTGGCTTAAACAGAAAAGAAGATGAATTTAGTGGTGCATATAACTAAAATATCCATGGATATCTGACTTCAGGTGCTGCTGGATCCAGTTGCTCAAATTATGTCAGAGTTAGTCTTTCTCTTTCTCCAGACTTTGCTTTTTCTCTTTACTACCTTTAGTTGTTTGTACCCCACAATTGGCAATTATGTCCAATAATCTTCAAATATATATCTCATTGCCTGATCATGTTTCCATTGCCTGTCACTGAATCAGATTTATAGCCAAAGAGGTACTTCTTGGCAAGATCTTGAGTTTGTGCTCATCCTGTGGAGTTGGAGATAGGGCCAACCCAGTTTAAATTACATAAACTGAGAAGAGGTGAGGGTAATAAGGCCCCAAAGAATCATCAAAGGATCTCTTTCAGAAAAGGGAGAAGGGGAAGAAACACTCAAGGAGGCAAAAATACTACTCTAAAAGAGGTCCTACATCATTTGCCCTTAAGACCGATACATAATTTAAGTTTCCTTTGAGAAGTCCAGGAGAAATGAGCTTAGAAAATCATTTTTTCATCTTTGTTTTTACCCTGCAGCAGAAACTTACAACACATCTATGTTAACTCAATTTTAAGAACAAGGAAATGCCTGATGCACGCAATCATAAATTCCTGAAGTACCACAGTATATAAAGAGGAAACCTGAGGGCTGGGGGAAGTAATGGAATGAGCACACTGTGGTCAGCCTTACTAAGTGTTTTCTTTATCTTGTTGAATGTGAAATCCGTCTCTTTTGAGCATAGCTCAGTGCCCACTTTACTCATATGCTCTCCCTTATTCATCTATTGTTGATAAAAAATTACTTAAACTTAGGGTTTTTAAGTGACTTGAACAAACAAAATCAACTTTCTATGTACTAAAACTCTATTTGCCAGAAAGTAATACATCTAGGAAAATGTACATCAAGGCAGACTCCCAAGACTCAACCAATACTACTCTTTATCATCATAAATAGTAGCTCCCAGAAACCCAGCATAGACCCCAAGAAATAGTCACATGACTAAGACTGAACTCTTATCTACCTCTCAATCTTGTATTTTTTAAGACAAGCAAAAATGAGAAAAGTTTTGTACAAATGCACTATAGAAATAAGATTGATCAAATAAACAGTTAAGAAACATGTATTTTCCTGTGGAAACTCTTTCTTTTAATGACTTATGGATGTGAATAGTAATATACTAGATGGATGTCTAAATATCTTGTCTTTTTTCTGCCCACCCCATTATTAGAATTAGAATATCAGCCCTTATTCAGAGTTGTCAACTTGTCATCCTAGGAGATTCATACGGTAGTGTCAGTTTTTAAAATGAGCCACCATTGCTTTAAAGTAGGCTTTCACAGTCACAGCACTATTGATATTTTGAGTCAGATAATTTCTTATTGCAGAGACTGCCTTATGCATTGTAGCCTGTTTAGCAGCAACCCTACCTTCTACCCACTAGATGCCAGCAGCAGCACCCCCTCTTTGAGGCAACCAAAATCTCAGACATTGCCAAAGGTCTCCTGGGGTGCAAATGTGTTCCTGGTTGAGAACCGCTGCTTGAAAAACTGGAACGAAAATAGTGAAAACCATGAAATACTTTTCTAAGATAATGAGACAACTGTAATCCAGAATAAAAATAATCGTTCTTTGTCTTTTAAATTGTCATTGTTACCATTATTACTTTAATATTAACCAAAAATATACTTTTTAAAATTTATGATAATAAAAGCTGAACCTGCAAAATAGGATAACTCCTTTTGCTACAATAACCTTCAAAGGTACAGAAGTAAAGAGAACTACTGCTTACAGGGGTGTCAGATGGACATGAATGCCTCAATGAAGATTCCTCTTTTCTACTTTCTTCCTGATGTCTCCTGGTCACTATAGCAACAAGAACTGGAGAGATTCAGAACCAGGACACATGCACTCCAGCATGACAAGTTCAATTTAAATCTAGATCAGCAACATTAAAAAACTACACTAAATGTAATCAGTGAACAGACACCAACAGGAGATCAACGCACTTTGCTACACCAATTGCAAGAGTGACAGTCAGTTCAAAAAACCCCTTGGGATTCTTTAAGAGTAGGAAAAACTCAAATATTTTCATTAAGGCATCACTTTGTCAAATCTCTCATTAGACTCTTGGATCCCTTGAATCTTAGGCAGGCTTAAACACAGAGTCCTTTCCTAGTACTTGGAGATATTGAGTGTCTCCAGTGACAGTGAATGAACAGAACGTTGAATATTTTAATGTATTCTGAAATACTCATATGTTTCAAGCTAAGGAACCAGTGTGATACCACTATAGAAAACCTGTATTATTTAATGATATCTTTTATTTTTTAATTTTTGTCCTGCCAAAGTTCTAAAAATACAGTTAGAATTATGTTAGGACCAGAAATATATTTCAAAATTGAAATAATAACATTTAAAACAGAAACAGAGAAGCTTCCTAGTGGGATTAAAAGTCATTATTTGGGATATATTATTTCCTGATTTTTATCACTGCACCCTATTAAAGAAAATGGTATCTAGGGCTTTCTTTTTTTAAGAGTTTGCTATAGCTACATATCAGGTTAAAGAGGTTGGGAGCTGAATTTTTTCCTTTCAGGAACTCAGAGTTCTAAAGATGACTTCAATATATCTATTGATTGTTCTTTGTATAGAATCAAATTTAAGCTATTTTAGGCAAATGATTCTATAACTTTAAAATTCTTCTAGAAAAAATAAAATATATAACTCACCTATTCCTTTTAAGAAGAAAGTTTATTGTTTTAACCAATTTAGTGCCTTATATGCATCTAAGGGCTTTTTCCATTTAAGCATTTCCCAGTAAAGGATGCTGCTGTTTATAACTGTTCTTGTCCCCTGTGTGAAGTTAGATTTCTGTTTCCTCTTCTCCAGGTTAAACTAGTTCTAAGAGCATTTCTTAGAATTGTTTTTAAGTTTTCATTCCTTAAACAATTCTATGTTTCTCTTTGGTTTAGGCATAACTTTGTAAGTAAAGATATTCAGGAAATAAACATACAGTTTAATAAAATGTGAAGAAAATAGAACCCTTCAAATTCCTATTGGTATAATCTTGGTATTAAGTTATATATATGTATAAATATATAATAATATACATAAACATATATACACACCCACACATATATAGATATAGCTATAGCTATAGATATAGATATATACCTTATACCTTGGCCACTTCTTTAATAAGCTTAGATTCTTTGCAATTCTAACCCATAGTTTCCTTTAAATTATTTTCATATAAGATCAGATAAATAGCAAGTTAATTACCCTTTATATGTGATAAAAATGAAAACTACTTAAAACCAAAGACAACAATGATGTGGGCAACTGGCTGGAATTCATATTCTTAGGTATAAGTGTGATGATGAATAATTACATTAAACAATGGGATATCAAAAATATGCTCTTTCATCCAAGAGTGACATAAGCACTTGGAATTTATCAGGACAGCAATCTGATATGAATTTAGAGTTTTACCCAGGAATTTTTCATGAGGTCTTTGTAAAAATAAATTAAAGATTTTCATATTAATTTCTCCCTTCATGATAAAAATGAGAAAATTGAGATAAATAGAAGAGTACTTGAGTTTGATAATATCTCCCTTTTTATATGAAGTTCAGCCATGTATAACATAAAACTTCTGAACATTAACTTACAACACAAATGATACTTTCTTGTCAAGGGCATGATATGTATATATTGATGAATTTTTATTTATTAACTCATTAACTTTAGCTTACCATTGGAAATTGTGATAAATCTAAAAGCTAACAAATTGGCTTAGATGCTTATCTCCTGAGATTTGGCAGGTGTACAACAGATTAAAAAGAAAGAAAATAAATAAGTAAACCAAAACAAAATCCAGAGTCCTGCAAAGTAAGGTCAAAACCAAATGATTTTGAAAACAATGAAAATTTGTATTTCAGTGTATGCAGGCATATACATTTCATAAAGAAACTGTATGTCATGTCAAATGACCTGCTTATAAAATTCCTGACGGAAAATCATTGTATCATTTGTAGAGATCTGTTTTTAACCAGAGATTAGCTGATTTCTTTTCTGTGATAACATTGAAAATCATTTTAACGTTAAGATACAGAGTCAAGTATGATGCCCAGGGTGAGGCTAGCAGGTGAAATGATATTTGGTGCTTATATGCAGGTAAACAACTTCCCTCACTGTCATAAAGAATCATCTATTTTTCTACTCAGATGGAAGCAGAGGAGGCACTTGCTTTGGGCAGAAAGCTTAAGGGTACAAACAATCAGTAACCAAGATAAATAATGTTTTAATGTAATGTTTTTTTAAAAAAATCAGAATTAATACAAAAACCCCATGGTGGATCAAAACTTAAATTTTTACATAAAAAAGGAATCAATGTTTCTTTGAGATAGGGTCTTGTTCTATGCCACGTGCTGGAGTGCAGTGGCATGACCATAGCTCACTGCTGGTTTGACTTCCAGGGTTCAAGCCATCTTCTCACCTCAATCTCCCCAGTAGCTGGGACCACAGGCATGCTACCGTGCCTAATTTTTTAATTTCTTTCTTTTTTGCTTTTGTGTGTGTGTGTGTGTGTGTGTGTGTGTGTGTGTGTTTGTAGAGATGAGGTCTCCCTGTCTTACCTAGTCTTGGTCTTGATCTCCTGGGATCAAAGGATCCACCAATCTCAGCCTCCTAAAGTGTTGGTATTACAGGCATAAGCCACTGTGCCTGGTCTCGAAGAATGAGTATTGATTCCAATTTGTCATTGGCAATAGCTGGTAATAATTTGCCATGTAGAAAATATTCTAAGGATTTTCAAGACCCACACATTTTCCACTATATGTTTTGAGAAAAGAAAACAGGAAAGGGCATTAGGCCTTCTTTATTTGGATTCTATATTACTGTTGCTGTGGTCAACTAAGAAATGTTTCATTTTCAGGTTCATCATGTGACAGTGTTATAATGTACACTGCCTAAAAATTATATGGCTCCATCACACATAGTTTTAGATGCCAGCAGTGTGAGTCATCCAGGAACAATATTCTGTTTAAAAATATGTCAAAGGGGGATAGACTTTAAAAGCTCCTCCAAATTATACTTTAATTACTTTTGTTCTTACATACTGTTTAATAGGACAACAGAAGACTTTTTCACAAAGGCAACAATTCCAACAATTACTGTTTACAATCTGTCAAATATCTGAGAGTTGTTATGCAGGTAAGACGATGTCTGTGAAAGTGATGACAAAATACACAGCACTATGCAAATTCTAATTATTAGTTCCAGTTTTTAAAAACCCTCAAAATATAGGAGTCATTTTATTTTATTTTTAAATAATTATAGGCTCACAGAAAATGAAATCACAGTGCAGGGAGGCCTCATGTACTCTTTCCTCAGCCTCCTGAAGTCCCATTTTACATAATATCAAAACCAGAAAATGGACATTGGGACAATATAAAGATCCTACTCAGATTTCAGCAGTTTTTACATGTGTGTATGTGTGTGTGTGTGTGTGTGTGTGTACTTCTATGTCATTTTATCACACGAATAGATTTGTGTAACATTCCTGACTCTTTTCTTAACCTCATCCTCACATTTTGAAATTTACCCATAATACACGTTTTCGCTCTGGGAAGAAAAATACTTTTCCTGTTATAATCTATTCTCTTCCCTATCATCATGGCTCCTCTTTAAGCACATTTGATAATTTCATACAGGTAGATCACAATTCATCTAACATTCCTCTTGTAGAAGCTCTAGTCACTTCACCTCTCGCTACTCCTGCATTCTCGTCTCTGAGTCCTTAATAACTGTGGTTCACATTAGGGCTTACAAATATCCTCTGCTAGCTACTTAAGATACATGGTAAAATTGCACTTTCCCATCTTCTTGAATTAAGACATGTTCACGGGACTTGTTGTGACTAAGAAAATGTGAGCAAAAGTGATGCGTGTGATTCTGGGGAAAAGAAAGAGCCAGTATTGGTGCCTTTTCCTGCCGCAGTGACTGGTGATGCTCTAGATGGTGGAAATGCTGCTAGTTCAGGAAGTTTGACCTGCAGCATAGCTGAGACCAATCTTTATCATTATCAAAAAATACGTGTGTTAAGCCACTGAATTTTTGGGTTGTTAGTACAGCATAACTTTGCCCATCCTAACACAATTCTGTGGCTCTCTCTGCAAGAAATTTATTTTCTCTATGTGTCTCTGCAAAAAATTCCTTTCCTCTGTGCTTTTTCTTGATGAATGCCTATTTAGACTTTAAAGACTTATTCAGGTATGAACACTCTTCTTTGGTTTTCTTTTATATGCTATAACTAGTCTTGATCTGCATCTGTATCTCATAGAAGTGTGTATTTGCATGCTTAGACATATTGGCACATCCATCCTATTAGATGGCAGATATTTGTTTATTTGACTATTTCCCATGGCAAATTATGAGCTGCTCAAGGACAAATCTGCACTGCAGCAGACATGGCTAGTTGAGGAGTTGCATCACATACATCAGAGATGACATGGTCCTCAAAATCTAAAATATTTACTATGATACTTTACAGAAAAAAAAATTGTGAGCTTCTAACCCAGAGATTTGTGGAGTAACAAGAAGAAAAGTAACGGGACACTTGGATGATCTCATGAAGCAAAATTGCCTCTGCATGATGGGCAATCTGCCTTCTCCTGTTACCAGAGAGAGAAATAATTCTAGCTTGTTTGTGCCACTGTATTATAGGGTCTCTTCAGGCACAAGCTAAGTTGTTACATTAAGCTAATTTAATACATGTCCCTAACTCATTTTCAAGTCACACAGGTCCTCTGTAATTGTATGTGGAGTTAAATTTGTTGAAAAAAAAAGCTTTCCCATAAAGTTATATGACAATAACACTATAGACTTATAACAGTAATACTATAGACTTAAGATAGTAATATGATAAGGCTAGACATTACATGAAACAGCATAGATGTGGGATTTTTTTATTCAGATTCATTGGCAAACACATTTTAGAAACAATGCGAACCATGTACTCCTTGCATTGTGCAATGATTTAATGCAAATTGGAAACAAGAAAGTTCAAATCCAAGCTCTACGACTACTAGCTATGTGTTTTGAATAACATAAAGTACCTAACAAACAGCAGGAGCTTCTCCAGAAATCAAAAGAAACATTGTCTGATTATGTTTGGATTCAATTTGGCTGCCCTACCCAAAACAAAGCAACAGTGGATTAATTAAGTATCATAATAGAAGTGATCTAGGGCTGCAGTGGTGGGTCTTAGCTTTGGGGATTCAATCCTATCTTTTCATGTTTTCAGCCTCAATAAACAGCTTCCTTTTCATGGTCTGAAAGGACTACCCCAGTTCTGACTGCCATGCTCACTTTTCCAGCAAGTGAAGAAGAAACCATGTTCTTGTCCCTTAAGGCCATGACCCAGAAGCCCTACACATCACTTCTCTCTGGATGCCATTGCCTGAAGGTATTTATGTAGCCACAATTGTTTGCAAGGGTGTCTAGAAAATGTAATCTTTATTTGGGTGGATATACGCCCAGCAATAATTTGAGAGCTCTATTTCTAAAGAAAGACAGAATAGACATGTGCAATAATCAGCATTTTCTGTCACAAACATTAACCTATGTGAAAATGTGAATTTTGCATCAATTGTCTATTTTCTATTTCTTCATTCTCCTTTCTACATCACTGAGCCAAAATATTATGTGCATATGCTGAGAACTGTATCACACATGAGATAGTTAAGATATAAAATCCCCATGAGGACAAACAAAGGCAGGAGCACTCACTTTCTAGGGTATATGACAAGGTTGTGATCTAAAAATTAACTATTGAATGCTTCCAAGAGAAATTAGCAAGTAGGCAACAACTGAGCAGACAATCATTGAGACTCTGAAAGTATGGATGGAGAAAATTAAAACTAGATTTGAAGAAATCGGTTGGAGAATATATACTCTCAAAACTAGGCACCAGACTGTGGGGCTACAAAGAGGGCAGCAAGGTGAGTCCAGAAAGAATGCCATGAGCTATGAGAATATGGGAGTGACACCCGGGGAGACAGAGTCAATGCCATTAGGAATTTGGACAGACATCTTGGAAGATACAAAGCAAAATATGTTTTCTGTCCTTAAAAAAGAACCAAAATCTCATTGGTGGTCACAGAGCTAACATAGGTGAAAGCATTTAACACAATGTTGGGAGATTGGCATCATTAACTATTAAAACCAGAAGTATTTATACTCAAACAGTGCCTGTGACTAACAGTTTTTTTTTTTTCAGTTTCACTTTTTCATTTTTGTGGCCACAGTAGATATATGTATTGGCATTCATACACCATAGATTTTTTTAAGTGAGCCAGAGAGAACATCAATGAAATATATAGTAACCCCTGTACTATCCAATGATTGTTGTAATGCTACTGTTTTAAAAATTCCTAACATCCCCTAAAAGAGAACGCCTGGGTTTTTGTCACATAAGTTCTTATTCTTACCTTTAAACAAAAATCAATTTCAGGAAATATTTGTTGAATACTAAGTAATACAATCTGCTGTGTAGTATGATCAAGATGTTGCTGTGGCATCTGAGAGGTTTACAAAATAGGGTAGGAGCAGGAATAAGGTACCTATGCAGGCCATGCTGCTGCAGTCTAACATCTTACTAACACCAAGATGCAGCAAAAAGCAAAGCATACTGGGTGGAGCATTCATTCCTATTGAGAGCCAGTTTCATGGGAAAGGTAACATTTTAAAAATCCCCTAAGATAAAGCAAAGATTTTAAGAATTATTATTAGTGGACTAGAAAGGCAAGAATATGTGACCACAGTTCAAAGACAGGAGGGAACTACATACAGAATATTTGAGATATAGATACTTACAGAGCACTATACAAAAATCTGTCATCCAAGTATTTCACTGAAAAATTCTAGCAACTGTGCCCCCAAAATGTGTCCCTTTCTCTGTCCCCTTCTCCATCCTCAGTGCTTTGGGCAAAGCATTCTAGACTTTGTCATCTTTTATCAAGCAACCGTCAGGTCTTCCTCTTGGCTTCCACTCTGGCCCCCGCAATCCATTCTCCACACAACAGCTAGTCCTATTTTTGAAATGCAAACTCTATCCAACCTCTTCCTGGCTTAAAACGCTTCAACAGTTTCTTAATATGAATAGGAGAAAAATCTCAAGCTTCTAACCCCACCTTTGAGGCTTATAAGAAATGGCCTTGTCTATACTCCATTCAAAGTCACCTCCGTCTCTCCTCTGCCCACAACAATGAACATGAACAGTGGCTCATGTTCATTTCCTTCTTCAGAACACCTCGACATACTGTTCCCTCATCCAGAAACAATTTCATAGAGCAAATTCTCACTCATCCTTTAGGTCTCATCTTAGATGTTACTTTTTCAGAATATTGCCCCCTTCAACCTCAGTTGAGTTTCTTTGTTGAAATCTATCAGTATTCCCTCGTCCTTTTTTAGCATGTATCCTAGTTTGTAGCAAGTGTGATCACTAATATTTGTCTCCATTATGGGTATTAAACTCCAGTAGGGTAGAGGTCATGCTGGTCTTGTTAAGCATCTTGTCCTCAGTGACTGGCACTCAAAGAATATTCAGTGAATAAATGAATGCATGCATGAGTGAAGGAGTAAATAATTAAGGACTTTTATCAAATAAACATATTATGCCTTAATTAATTGATGTTGTACTGAATGGTAACTATTGCTATCCTCAATTTGTAGAAAGACCTATGAGGTGATTTCTCCTAAATTTCCCAGCTATTAGAATGGTAGAACTCAAAAAACAGAAAGAGTAACTCATACTGCCAGGTCAGTCTCTTGGTGAGTTTGAATATCCATTAACACGACTGCATTCTAGCCTGGGCAATAAAACAAGAATCCCGTTCCCTCTCCCTCTTTCTCTTCCTCTTTCTTGCTCTCTTACATTCTTTTTTTTCTTTCTTTCACTCTTTCTTTCTTCTCTTTTTCTTTCTTTCAAAAAAAAAACATATTATACTATGTTAGCAGCAATTTGTCTGAAATTTTAGATTCCTACCGCCTTATATAATGCTTCCTTTAATCAAAATATCTAATTAATAGTAAGAAATGTTACAGACTTTGGACACAAGAAGAAATAAGGTATAATTTACATGTAAAAATGTTATCATCTATTTATTTTGTTAATTCTTTGAGTCCATTAAGCATTTCATTGTTTGGGTCTTTAAAATAGCTGTGTTAGACAATTTCTAATATATGAAAGCATTAATGTTACTTGTAAAATTATACCATTTTATTCCTGCATAGCATGACTGGCGACCCAAAACCATGGTATCACTTTAGAGGAAAAAATGAATGTCAGTAAATTAGTAAGTATTTCAGATGAATTTGGGTATAAAATGGAGGCACTCAAGATAGACTTAACTTTTTAGTAAAGAGTATTATGGCAAAATGCAAGCAATTTTATAATATAGCAGCTTGGAATAACTTTTACTTTCTAAACTGTTCTTTTGCCAAATATGCATAAACCCAGAATTTTATAGATAAAATTATCATTTACTAAAATTTGGGACAATGCTTCCCATATTACTAAAGAATGAAGGCAAACTTTTTTAGATTCAATTTGTGTTAAAATAAGCTTAATCATATTATTTGTGTGTCAAAAAATAATTCATATTATAACAACTTGTCTCTTTTGAATGATACAATTTATATCCCATCTCAATTGACCTAAATGGCAACAAATTATAATTTAAAATCTTTCTCTGTTAATAAATTATGCTTAATAGATGCATATTGGAAGAACGGGTATACTAGAAGAGCATATAGACACAGAAGTAGATAACAGATGCACATTAGAAAAAGAGTGTTCCTAAGTTATATACCTATATAAATGCACTCACACACGTCTCTACATATGTAGATATGTACATGTATATTCCATTAATGAATATTCCAATGAATATTCATTGAGAGTCACATAGCCTCATGGTTAAGATTATAAGCTCTAAATGAAGCTAATCTGCATTCCAATCCTGGCCCCACTGCCTATTAGCTCTGTGATTCTATGGCTTAGAAAATGTATTTATAAAATAGGGATAAAATTACTTATGAGTTTTTGTAAAGAGTAAATGTGGTAAAATGAATAAACTTGTAGAAGAGTGCCTAGCCCAAGTGCATATTTGCTAACTGTTAGCTCATGTAATATAATTATAAAATATTTGTGGCTGCTGAATGGCACTTAAGAAATAATTATGATGGAAGATAAAAAGATTTTCTACCCTGTTAATTTACTGCATTTTAAAATCATTGTTGTATTCATAAAGAGGCTCCCTAATTTGTACTGAGTTTATTTAAAGTAGTGATATTTGCCATGTTCTATAGTAAAACTCATTTTGATTCATTTTTATCTAGTGATGTAGAAGAAAAACAGTGGTAAATAACATTCAACACTCAATGAATCTAACTAATCTCAATCCATCATTCTCACCACTGTTAGAAATCAAAAGCATTCTAAGAAAACAATTCTTAGGATGAAGAGTGATACTTTAAACCTTCAAGTAGAAAAGATTCAAGCAAAAATACAAATCAGCATGCAGTGTAGATTCTGAGGTTGAGATTTACCAATTGGCACTCTTAAGCTCAGATTTTGGCGTATGAAATTTTCATTTGAGCAACAAAATGCATCTAATCGTGTAATTTGCACTCCTTAATGAATGCATGTAGAAAGCAAGAGTAAACAGATAATGTTTTAATTCTTGAAGTAAAAAATATGACAGGCTCTTGCAGGCACTGGCTTCCAAGAATCTTCTTGGCTTAGAATACAGTAATGAAATTGCAAGTGAATTTGAGAAATTGAGGTAAGTTAGCAATAGATCATATAAGACAGAGAACTTAGATATTTGTGCCTTCAGTGAATATTTATATATAGCATATACTTTATACAATAATGCTAAGATGTTCAATTCATAAATCTGCATCCCTTAAATTATTTTTTACTATTTAATTTGATTATTTAACATTGAATAAAATATTAATAAGATCATAGAGGGATGCCAGGGGTTTATTAGTTTTTGCTAATGCATCTGAATCAGGTAAACACAATATTTACATGTGAAGGACAAAATCCTGTTATTTTTTACCATTCTTTTTTTAGGTGAAATGGAAATTCCACTAAAAACCACTTTCTGACATTTCCACTACAACAAATGTATGTAGAAAAATTTAGTCATTCATTTTGTTACATAAATATTTATTGAAATATGTACTTTATGCCAGTTATTTGCATGCATTATTTAGGACATTGCTTTTCCCACCTTTATGTTTCTATGATGAAGGACAATGATGTAGAACAGATTGATACTTTCACAATAGCCATTTTATCCTTTTTCCTCAATTTGAGTAATGTACCCATCTTGAAAACTACATTGCCTAGCATACATTGTACATAGGTTGAACACGCAACTAGATTCTAACCTATGATAAACCTAGTGGAAAGTATTGGAGTTTCCAGGAAAGTTTCTTGTACAGAGAGAAGAAACTCAGCAGATAATAGCCTTTTGCTCTTTGTCTCAAATAATCTTGCTACCAACATTTTATAAGTATAGTGAAGACCACTGCACCTTTCTGAGCAGAAAGTATCAGCTGCCTGGTCCCCAAATGTTTCTGTGGAACAACTATATCAGACTTCAGCTTCTTAAATCTGGACTTATCACATAAAAGAAAAATAAACTGAAATCTTATGGTTCGCCATTCTTTTGGGGGGTTTGTATTGTGAACATCTACAGCTCTTCTTTAACTGACATTTGGGGACTTGCATTCTCAAATTCATTGTATTAATAAATTAGACAAGTTATTTAGTTCTATAAATTCAGTGGGGAGTAAACGACATTAAAACCATCATATATATGAAAAACCCACAGCTAACAACCCACTCAATGGTGAAAGACTAAAAGCTTTCCCTCTAAGATTAGGAACAAGACCAAGATATTGATTTTCACCACTTCTGTTCAACACAGTGTTGTAAGCACTAGCCAGAATGTTTAGGAAAGAAGTAATAAAATACATCCAACTTGAAAGAAGTAAAATTACCTCTTTTCACAGATGTTATCACTTTGTATGTAGAAAACCCTAAAGATGATTCACACACACACACACACACACACACACACACAGGCACGCACACACACACAAATTGTTAGCGCTAATAAAGTTGGTAAAGTATTAGGAGACAAAATCTACACTCAAAAATAAATTGCATTTTTATACACTAAAAATGGCCAATGTGAAAATAAAACTAAGGAAACAACTCCATTTATAATAGCACCAAAAATAATAAAATAATTATAAATAATTTGCAGAGGCAAAAAAACCTTATACATAGAAAACTATAAAACATTCCTGAAATAAATTAAAGACACAAGTTGAATGATGTCTCATGTTCATGGTGGAAACACTTAATATTGTTAAGATGACAATACAAAATGCAAAGCAATCTACAGGCACAACACAATCACTCAAAATCCAACAGCGTATTTTTGCAGAAATAGAAAAACTCATCCAAAAATTTACATGGAATCTCAAACAACTTCAAATAACCAAACAATCCTAGAAAAGGAGAGAAACTTGGAGGATTCATACTTTCTGATTTCTTACTTGCTAAAACTTATTAAAACGTCACCGTAATCAAAACAATGTGATACTGATGTAAATAAAAACATATCAACCCATGAAAGATAATAGAAACCCCAAAACTAAACACTCATATACCTGTAGTCCATTGATTTTTGACAGTGGTGCTAAGACCATTCATTAGGGGATGGGCACTTTTCTACTAACAGTGCTAGTTAGTTTGGAAACTAGATATCCACATGCAAAGAATAAAGCTGCACCCTTACCTTATACCACATACACAAATTAACTCAAAATGGACCAAAGATCTAATCTAAAGAGATGAAAACTGTAGAACTCTTCGAAGAACACATGGGGAAAATCTTCATGACATTGGATTGGGTAAGGATTGCTTATATATGACATGAAAAGCACAGGGAATTAAAAAAGGGGATAAATTGAACATGAAAATTAAAAACTTGTGCATCAAGAAAACTATCGAGAGTGAAAAGACAACTCAGAATGGAAGAAAATATTTGCAAATTATGTATAGATATGTATATGTATATAAATATTATGAAAATTAATCCTTCCACTTCTCTCTCTCTCCCCGTGAGAATACAATCAGAAAGCAGCTGCCTATTAGCCAAGAAGTGGCATATATATACAAAAGTGTGTATATATATATAAACACACACATATATATATATATATATGTATAAAAGCTCTTTCTCTCTATATATGTTTTTATTATATGGGATTAATTTTCAGAATATGTAAATCTTCTAAACATTTTCAGCAACAAAAACAAAAACCAACCCAATTCAAAAATGGGCAAATAACTTTTTTTTTAAGATAGTTGTCTAGCTCTGCCATCCAGGCTGGAGTGCAGTGTCATGATTATAGCTCACTGCAGCCTCAAGCTACTAAGCTTAAGCAATCCTCCCCCTCACAGCCTGCTGAGTAGCTAGGACCATAAGTATGTGACACCACACCCAGCCCTTTTTTTTTTTTTGTAACATTTTTTAGAGGCAAGGTCTCACTGTGTTGTCCAGGCTGGTCTCAAACTCCTGGCCTCAAGAGATTCTTCTGCCTTGGACTCCCAAAGTGCTGAGATTACAGGCATAAGCCACTATGCCTGCAATCCTAGGCACGGGCAAGAGCAAAAACTTGCATATACATTTCTCCAAAGAAGATATACAAATGATTAGAAGCACAAGAAAAAAAATGTTCCACAACACTAGTCATTCAAGAAATGCAACTTGAGTCCACAATGAAATGCCACTTTTCATGGATTAGAATAGCTATTAAAAAAAAAAAGCAGCAAATAACAAATGTTGGTGGAATGTGGAGAAACTGGAGACCTTGTGGGTTGCTAGCAGGAATATAAAATGCTGCAGCTGCTGCACAAAACAGTTTAGTGGTTCTTCAAAAAGTTAAGCAGAGTTGTCATATGACCCAGCAATTCTATTCCTAGGTATATAACCAAGATAATTGAAAGCAAGAATTCAAACAGATACTTGAACATCAGTGTTCACCAATGTTCATGGCAGCATTCTTGATAATTGCCAAAAGGTGGAAGCAACCCACGTGTATATCAACAGACAAATGGATAATCAAATATAACATATACATACAATGAAATATGATTCAGCCTTAGAAAGAAATGAAATTCTGATAGGTGCTATAATATAAATGAACCTTAGAGATATTACACTAAGTGAAATAAGCCACAAACACAATGGCAAGTACTGTATGAGTCCACTTATAAGAGTGTACGCATCAGTTTGGGGTGCTATAACAATACTATAGCCTGGGTAGCTTAAACACCAAATATTTTTTTCTCATAGATCTGGTGTCTAGGACATCTAAGATCAAGGTGCTTGATCCTGCATCTGAAAAGGGTCACTTCTTGGCTTATAGGCAGCTACTTCCTCATTGTGTTTTCACGTTGGAGAGAGAGAGGGAGAGTGAAAGGATGAAGAAACAAACCCTCATGTTCTTATCTCACTTCTTAAAAGGGCACTGTATTATGGTTCTCTAGAGAGACAGAATTGATAGGATAGATGTATACATACAGGCGAGGTTATTAAGGAGTATGAACTTACATGATCACAAGGTGAGGTACCACAATAGGTTATGTTCAAGCTGAGGAGCAAGGAAGCAAGTCTGGGTCTCAAAACTGAAGAACATTGAGTCCAATGTTTAAGGGCAGGAAGCACCCAGCACAGGAGAAGGATGCAGTTTCAGAGGTGAAGCCAGTCTAGTCTTTACGTGTTCTTCTGTCTGCTTAAATTCTGGCTGCACTGGCAGCTGATTAGATTCTGCCCAGGAAAATTTATGGTGGGTCTGCCTTTCCTAGTCCACTGACTAAACTGTAAATCTCCTTTGGCAACACCTGCACAGACACGCCCAGGAACAATACTTTGCATCCTTCAATTCAATCAAGTTGACACTCAATATTAACAATCACAGGCACCAAAACATTCATGAGGGTTCCACCCTCATGGCTTAATTACCCCCCAAAACCCCTCTTTTTTATACCATCACATTGGGGGTTAAGACTTCAACATCAAAACTTTGAAGAGACACACTTAGCCCATAACAATGAGGTATCTAGAGTAGGCAAATTCATAGAGATGCAAAGCAGAATAGAGGTTATCAGGGGCTGGGAAGAAATAATATGGAGTGTATTCGTCTGTTTTTGTGCTGCTAATAAAGACATACCTGAGACTGGGTAATTTATAAAGAAAAGATTCCACATGGCTGGGAAGGCCTCACAATCATGGTGGAAAGTGAAGAAAGGGCAAAGTCACGTCTTGCATGGTGGCAAGCAAGAGAGCATGTGCAGGGAAATTGCCCTTTATAAAACCATCAGATCTCATGAGCTTTATTTATCATCAGAAGAACAGCACAGGAAAACCACCCTCATAATTCGATTACCACCTACAGGGTCCCTCCCATGATACCTGGGAATTATGGGAGCTACAATTCAAGATGAGATTTAGGTGAGGACACAGCCAAACTATATCAAGGAGTGATTGTTTAAGAAATTCAGGGTTTCTGTTTGGTATGATGTAGTTGTGGAAATAGTAGTGATGGTTGTACAAATGCAACTGAATTGTACACTTAAAAAAATGTTTTGAATGGAAAGTTTCATATTGTACATATTTTTGCTCATACTGTGTATATTTACCACAATTTAAAAAATATGTACTTCTAGGATTCCATTTTTAATTTCTAGTTGTATAATTAAAATAAGTTTAAAATAATTTTAAATATTAAATATGTAATATTGACTATATTATCTTAGGAAAACTATCCAGATAATTCAAAATGTGATAAGAAATAATACAATTTTTTACTTATAACTTTTTTTAAAGATTGTTTCAAAAGAATATCAATTAAATCTTATTTTCTTATCATCGTAGCTATCCTTATGTATTTTAAATAGCAAATAAAGCATCCAGAAAAAATAAGGCACACAGATTCTACAGCTAAAACAAACTTCGCCAAAGTTAATGCTAGTAGATGAGAGATTTCAATCTAAATATAAATCCGTTTCTCCAATGATGTCATTTGCCAACAATTTAGAGTACATCTAGAAGAAGATGAATATTTTTGATAAGAATTCTACACACCAGTGATAATGTCATGGTCTAGTCTTGGAATTGCAACCTAATATAAAATTTCTTCTGAAAATAAAGTAACTTATATTTGATTTTTTTTTCCTGATTTTAAAAGATTGGCCTGTTTTCTTCTTGAGTTTTCTCTTACATGAGAAGAAAAGCAAAGTGGGTAAATGCTTAAAACATAAATGTTAACCAAATTATAAAGAATTCTAAACAGCATTCTACTTAATTCATTCTTTTCCTAATACATGTAGGAGGAATATGGTCACGGCATTTCCAGAATAACAGAATTCAAAATACAGAGTGTGGCCGATTCTATAATGTGTATTTTAAATAATTATTTTAAGATCAGGAATGTGGCCACTATGTTCTGGTGCCTTTTAATGTTAAGATTCTTTCTTTGATGGGAATCTTATGGTTTGTCTCTGAATATCAAAGCACACCACGCTTTAGGGAAAAATGAATGGAAAATGTTTTTCAGTGCAAGATAGGATGCGAGAGAAAGTAAAAAAAAAAAAAAGCCATTCAATCACACAATGCAGAAAAAAAGTATCTTTTAAAATGACTTCTACAATAGTCTAAATCCTCTTTGTAATCAACTCTGACAGACTTTTTAAAAAATATATTTTCTTGCACTTTAGGTTCTGGGGTACATGTGCAAAACATGCAGGATTGTTGCATTGGTACATACATGGCAATGTGGTTTGCTGCCTCCATCCCCCCATCACATATATCTGGCGTTTCTCCCTACGTTATCCCGCCGCAACCTCCCTACCCCTGCTGTCCCTCCTCAATTCCCCCGCAACAGACCCCAGTGTGTGATGTCCCCCTCCCTGTGTCCACCATGAGTTCTCATTGTTAACACCCGCCTATGAGTGAGAACATGCAGTGTTTATTTTTCTGTTCTTGTGTCAGTTTGCTGAGAATGATGGTTTCCAGATTCGTCAACTCTGAGTCTTAACACAAAGTTTCTGCACATTAAAAGTCATGTCACAAGAATACTATAGCTAAAACCAACTTGGCCACATCATTAGCCACGTTAATAACGTTGCTTTCCCACACACCTCACTATAACTGCAGTGCCTAACAGCTGTTTTTCCTAAGCAGCATCACTTCTAGTTTTAGATGAGTTAAAGTGAAAATAAAACTTTTCATCTTTTCATCATTTTGCGAACATGAAAATATGTCAGTTTGGCTCCTGTATTCCTGTTTTTTAGATTACAGAAAAATAGGAATCACATATTTTTTGAAGACTCTTGGACTACTGGCTTTGGGCATGATCGATATTTATTGGGGATTGTTTAGAATGCTCTGATAAAAATGAACTTTGTTCCATTCTAGCTCTAGACTCTCAAAGACAGGAAATTACAAGAGAAAAGAAAAGAAAAATTGGCAAAAGAATATTGTAACATTTTGTCATACTATCTATTCTTTCAGTGGACAGTCTTAGAATACACAGTAACATATTTATTCCCAAACTAGGGTTATACCATATAAATGCAATAGAGGTTAAAACCAATTCCCAGCACACACCCAACTGTGCTATTCCTTTATATTTGTTCATAGATACTATGGCTTAGATCAAATTTACTAGCAAAGCAATTCCTTGGTCTTATAGCTAACGGATACTGAAAGCTTGGTTTATTAGTTCATTTATAAGTATCACCTTTAGGATCCTGCTATTTATATTTGAAGTTGAACCATAACCATCTATATTAGAGTATTTAAATATGAGACAAATTAATATAGCTCCCTGATTGACAACAAAAGCTTCAATATTTTGGTTTGAAATATCTAGCTTCTTGATATGAAATCATTACCATTTGGAAATCCTGGACCCATAGTTCACTCATTTACCATTTCAAGATCCTCTGAGGTTTCCACTTGGGAAAGCTGGATGCCTAATTATCTAGTGTTAATGAAGCCCTAATTTTTATAGCATAAACTCATCTAGTTAATTTTGCCAACTTTAGGGCAAGTAGGTATCATTAGTATTACCTATTGACTCATTGATCTATAAAATAAAATTTAGCATTTCATTCTCAGCAACCTTTAGGTATCCAAGAAGAAAATATGTCATGACTTACGACAGCAACTTCTAGAAAAGTTAAATTACTGAATTCGAATGCCTTTCAAATAAAGCCATATTCTAAACACAAATTCTAAGTAACATTAATTGCTATTAAGTAACATTAATTACTTTAAGCATCAACTTGCTTCTGAAGATTTTAATTTTTATCAGAATTAAGTAGGACAGTTAATAAGAGAAATTATAGACTGGTGACTTTCATTACAAAGTGGTGGAATCACTGGCAGTATACCTGAGTTTCCACTCAGAACAACTAAAGTCAGTAACATCACAGAAGAGCTGAACAACACTCTTAACCAATTTAACCTAATGACATTCATTGAACACTGCACCCAATAATGACAATAAATATTCTTTGTGAGTCCACACAGAATATTTACCAAAAAAATGAATCTATGATAAGTCTTCAAATAAACAAATTGCATTAGGATTAAAATCACTTGAATTATGTTTTTGAAACATAATATAATTAATTAAAAATAGTCTAATAAAAAAGTAACTGGATTATCTCTAGCTTCTTGGAAATAAAGCAATATATATTAAATAAAAATATATGTCAATAACTCACCAAAAAATTAGAAAACCTTTTCAATAAAATAATAACAAAGGTCCAGTGTATCAAATCTTGCATGATACATTTGATAGAGTGCTTAGCGGTGTATTTGTGGCTTTTAAATGCATATATTAGAAAATAACAAAGGCTGAGAGTCACTAAATTAAGCATCCATCTTGAGAAACTAGCAAAAGAAGAGTAAATTAATCCCCAGAAAGCAAAAGGAAGGAAAAAATAGAGAACGAAATATAAATTTGACAATTTAGATGAAAAGTAGACATTTCTTGAAATTAAATTACCAGTTTGACACAAGAAACCCTATATTTAGATGGTTTCATCAGTGAGTTCTTCCAAATACTTAAGGAAGGAAGTGTAAATTTCAAAACAAAACAAAACAAAACAAAACAAAAAACCCAAGTAGAAGCAACATTGCTTACCTTGTTTTAGAAGATTAGCATAACTGAGACACAAAACCTGACAAGGATGTTACAAGAAATATAATTTCAACAAATCTTTCTCATCAACAAGATGTAAAATCCTCAACAAAATATTATATCAAATCTAGGAATATATAAAAAGGATAACACACTACAATTAAGTGAGGTTTATTCTGTGAATACAAAGTTGATTAACATTTGAGAAAAATGTAATTTGATGCATTAGCCACAAAAAGAAATTCATATCCCTAAATGCATAGAAAGCTTGTGATAAAATTCAACATTCTTTACTAGAAACAAAACAAAAACCTCTAGCCTAAGTTGGATAGACAGGAATTTTCTTAATCTGCTAGTATCTTTTTAAAATAAATCAAAGATTATACAACATGATTAATTATAAAAACTACTTGTCCCCTCCAAAATAGGGAATGAGACAAAGATGGCTCCTCTTCCCATTTCGAGTCAACACTGTTGGCAGACAGCATGATAGTACCTATAAAAAATCTGAAGGAACCTATATAGAAAGTTTAAAAATATGCAAAACTCAACTATGATGACAGAAGTCAGGTCAATGACTATTTCTGGTGGTGGTGGGATCTGGTTTCTGGAAGCAACATGTAACAATATCCTGTTTCTTGACCTTAGTGCAACCTACACTGAAGTTTCAATTTTTGAAAATGTATTGAGCTGCATAGTTAGATGTTGTGCACTTTTATATATGTATGTTCAACTATAAAAAATTATACTATATATTATAGGTAACATTTCTTGAGTCACTGAGATTATCACATGCTGAAAATTTTGTCACCTAATACGGAAAACAATTTCAGAAGGTAAATCCTGCTTTTAGCCCTATTTTACATATAAAAAGTCAGTGCTATGAACATAGAACCTTATGATGCCAAACTCATGTTCTTTATCACAAAATGTAATGCTTTTAATGCTTCTTAATTCAATGTTTTCTCAATCTCTCTTGACAATTCTTTCTGTTTTAGATTTTGAGTGATAAACACAGGTTAAACTCCAATTCAAAATGTTTGTGAATTCACAACAGCCATGAAAACTATTACATGTCTGAAAAACCCATGTTTAGGGTGATAATACTACGTGCACACTGCATTTTACTTGCATTCATGCAAGATTGACTCAACCTGTCAAATGTTTGAAAATCAAAGCCAGACTTATGGTCTAAACATATATTAAATCATGTGCACAAATGATTCATAACAAAAGCCAATCCACCCCCAGTGTGCTAGCAGCCAAGAACAAATCACAGTTATGCCTAAAACTGTAGAACTACTCTTCTCATATATTGTTAATGATGAGATTACAAAGGCAGCAAAGCACAGGAGACGAATGGGTGACCATAAAATATAAGACGTATGCTCCAGTAAGACCCAAAGTAATTGAAAAAAATTAGATCATGGTGGCACATCTTTCTATGCCACCTAGTTTTTTCAACCTCCCAGCAGAAGTTGATATAAGAAGAGAAAATATTTGCTGGTCGGCACACAAGGCAGTGAAACCTTCTCACTTTTGTGCAGATGGAAGCTAACTTAATCTGGTTCATATGTTTTAAGCACATCTTAAAATAAAAACTGGAGGCTCACTTGTGCCCATAAAAAAACTGTGCATAAAGCTGCAGAAGTAGGCAAGCAATTTAAATTTCCAATATGTTTTGCAATTCTTTCTTAATTCCAACAGGGTAATAATGCTACTATTTTCACTTCATCATTTGATTCTTTTAAAATCCACATTTACATTTCAAATATTATATCTGACCTAATTATTTCAAGAAATGTTGAAGCTGCCTCAAAAAATCAATTATAATACTCAGTCTGTTTTGTTTCCACTTACAAATTCATTATTTGAACTTGCTATCAGAATTCATAGCAGTAGAGTTTCCAGCTATAATACATGGATGGCATCTGTTATTTTCTCTTGTAAGAGTCCTCAGAGTACTTTGGCAAATGTGGTCATGAAAATACACAATAACTATTTTTTAGCATTATCCTACATAACTGGACAATGCTTACCTAACAATTGCTTTTAGATATTTACCGAATTTTAAAATAACATAATACTCATATTCATAGGTATTATTATTATTATTATTTAAGAACAACAGAAAGGCAAGCACTAAATTTTGCGGAAGTGTTTTTTAAGAATTTGGTCCTGGCTGGTCCAAGTACAATGCTGTTTACAACTAATTGATCACAACCAATTATATATTTCTTTGTCCCTTCTATTTATTCACTTTAGCCTTTAGAGAAAGAGAGAAAGAGAGAGAAAAGAAGGAGGAGGAGGAGGAGGAGGGGGGAGGGGAGGGGGGAATTTTAACACAGTGCCTATTGTATAACAGATGCTCAGTAAGTTTCTGTTGAATGCATGAATGAGTTGACCATTCAATATTATCTTTGAAAGCTCACAATAGGATATAGAAGATTGTATTTGTGTCAGAAGTCGCAGTATTACCAGGGGTCAGAATACTTCCAGGTTCAATGGTACACTAGAAGGACTCACAAAACTCAGCAAATAGTCATATTCATGGTCATGATTTTTACAGCAAAAGGATACAATGCATAATCAGCACCGGGAAAGGACTCATGGGTGAAGTTCTTAAGAGAATAGGCACAGGATTTCCAAAGTCTTCTCCCAGTGGAGTCATGCAGGTTGTGTTTACTTTCCCAGCAGCAAGTTGTGACTTCACTCTTAAACTGCTGTCTATCAGGAATGCTCATCAGGACTCAGAGCCCAGGGTTACTGGGGGTAGGCACTGTCTGCCCAGCATGCACCAACACTCCAGACTCCCCCAGAGAAAGCAGGTATTGCTTATAAACCATTTGTTTGCATAAACAATTTAGGCACAGTGAGGCATTCTTATCAGTTCTAGGAAAAGCAAGAACCCTTCTGAAATCCCAGTTCCCAAATGCCAGCCAAGGGCTAACACCGTTTGCAGGTTTTTCTAATGATAGCAGTCACAGGTCTGCTATGTTTAGTCTTTTCTACACAGTGCTTATTTGCTCATTTCAACCCCTCATGAAAATATAGTGCATCTCAACTTTTCTATTTGATTACTTTTTCCCATTTTAACAGTCTTGTGAAAAATCCCGTATTAGATCCACTATCACTGATTGCTAACAAACGTATTTTAACGTAACATTAAGTAACGTAACTAAGAATATGTGCTCCACTTAAGTTGATGTCATAAGAAGAATAGTCAACGGCAAAAAAAAAAAATAAAAAGCCAATTTCCTTACTGGACTTCTCTACTGTTATGAGTTATTTTTATGGTTGTCTTAGGAAGGGGCCTTTTTCCAATTTATACTTATTCTAAAAGGTGGAAACATTATTTTAGTAATATTGCATCTTAAAGCATTTAGGCTTTTTGTAAATAATCAATGTTACAAATATTGGTTGAATAAACAAATTCATAAACACACATATATGTATGCTCTTTGAAAGATAAATTTTTCCATTGGCTAAAACTTTAATAAAATCCTTTAAAAGAATAGCTCTCCCGCTTACTAGTTAACTTATGGTTAAGGACATAGATTTTTTTACTAATAAATTAACACAAATGAGCCTAAACTTTCAATGGAAAATGTATGTGTTAATAGGGAAACTGTATAGGGAGATGTTAATAGAGAAATTGTCTTCTGCTGGAAAGATGGGATAATTGTGGTAAACTGCCTTAATAGAACCAATCTTTACCCTTTGAGAAATAGATTCCATTGCCATGTAATTATGCAGTCCTTCCCATCAAGCATACACTGTTCTACCCTAGAACCTGGATTTGATCATATGATGTGTTTTGGCCAACAGGATGCCATCATTCATGATGCAAGTGGAAGCTTGAAAAATTATTTACCAGACTGGGTTACGTTCTTGTCCTTCTGCCATTGTCAGGAGAATAATGTTCCTGTGCAGGCCCACTGCTCTCAGGAGAAAGATGAGTGACATGTGGAGCAATGCTGAGTGTTCCCATCCGAGCTCAGTCTAAAGCAGCTGACCCCCTGCCAACTCCACATGCCTGAATGAGCCAAGCCAAAATTAGAAGATCCACCCAGCTAAGCCTGGCCTAGATTTGCTGAACAACATTGACTCATGAGAAATAAACACTTTTGCCACTTGACTGTTAATAAAAGTCACATAAAAGTCATAGATGCAAATTATAGAAGACATTATGGCCAAGCCACAAAGATGAGAGTTTGTAACAATACTAAGCATTTATAACTGCCTGAAAGCAGATGCCAGGTATCGCCTGAAAATGATATTTACATTTGTAAAGCATTTTTGTTGGATCAGTTAAAACCAAAACATAAAAAACATTTTGGAAGGGCCATTTAAAGATGGAGCTTGAGTCATTCCAGGTTGGGCATTAAAAGTTAATTTGATATTATTTTATTTATGGACTACAGAAATCTTGACTCTCTGGTAACATTCTATTCTTCTATTTAACTTTTTATTTAAATCTTGAATCAGTATTTGTCCACCACACAGCAGCATGGGAGAGTGAACACAGAAAGGGTGGTAAACAGTTCCATTATATTGTGCTGAAAAATTCCCAAAGTCAGTCTTGAGTTTGACCAGTAGAGGAGTTACAGGTGAAGAAACAACACTGAAAGACAGGGAATTGATATTTTCATCTCATTCCAGGTCTCTATCATCAAGGGGGAAATAAAAATAAATCACAGAAAAATAAGTAACAGCTATCCTATTATGGCTGTGAGTTCTCAAATTCCCAAAGTTTTCCTGTTCAGACATCCCTATCAACTAACAATAATAAGGGTAAGTAATTTCTTACAAACTCTAAAATCATTTGGAGCAAAGGCCTATCTGCTGATATTAGTTACGATAGCATAATCTATCACAACAAATTAACTCCTGAATTTCAATAGCTTAAAACAGTCAATGTATTTATTGTTCACTGAAGAGTCCCATGTAGGAGGTTTTCCTTCTGAGTCCGTTCTTCAAGGACTTAGCCTTTGTCCATTGTATGGTTCCATCTTTTCCTATAGCCTGGGAATCCTCTGCAACCAGCTACTGTACAGGAAAGAAAGAATGGAGAAAGTACACCTGCTTCACAAAAGCCTCAGCCCAGAAGCCACACTTTCTCTGATAGTCCACTGACAAGAACTAGTCACATGGACACACAGAGGTGCAAAGGAGGTTAGGATGTGTAGTTCCATGCTGTACAGAAGGCGTTTAGCAACAATTTTATAGAATTGAAGTGACAGCATGAATTTTGGGTGAATCCTAGCCATCATCCTTGCCACACTGATAGAACTGTGTTTTGGCCATAGAAAATATCACAAGTCTTCAATGTAGTGAGTGCTCAATACATATTGGTAGAATAACTAAATTAATTATCTGAACTCACGCACCTGTTCTTGTCCTGAAGCATTAATACAGCTATTATCGGTGTATTTATTGGCTTTCACTGAGTATTTGCTCTGTACCAATGGCTAAGCTCATTAACTCGCCATGAGAACGGCTATTACCAGTATTCCCATTTTGCAGATGAGGAAATAAATTTAACAGTAAAGTAACTTGCCCAAGGTCACGGAGCTATTAGATGTTAAAATCAGATTTCAAATCTAAGCCTGACTCCACAACTGAAAGTTTTTAAGGCACTGAATGACTTCGCCACAGCTATTAGCTCAATCACATGCTGATTTGTAACGTAACATTTTCCATTATGGGCATCTCTTTGCTAGTTACTGCAAGCTCTTTGAGGAGATAATTGAACCCTTTCATAAATAATTCCCTGCCTCATCTTTCACTGAAAACTGGGTAAGCTGTGAATGCCTTAAATTGTTGCTGGATCCAGAGTGAGGATCAAAATCTTAGTGAAAATGCAATGTTAAATTCTTTGTGCCATCACATTTGAGCAGATGAACTTTTTAATGACAGTTTAAAACAACTTTTTCCAACATACATCCTTGGCCTGGGCAGTTTACAAATATTAGGTTTTACAAGATAGCTTTACAAGAATCATTTTATTTTTGAGATGAGCAGATATTGTTTACCTTGATATCAAAGTTCAATAAAAATAGGATGAACTATTTATATTCACTGTATCAGTAGATAATTCATATTCAGTGTCATATCAGACAAATCTACAAAACCATAGTAGCTCCTAGGTTCCCTTCTCTCAGATATAAAATCTAATGGATTGAGTGCCCCTCTTACATCTTAGAGCCATGTTACCATGGCTTGTAAGGCTGCAAAGGCAGGAAAAGAGACATGGGGAGGAGGCACATTCTCTTAACTCTCTTGGCCCGCAATTGATACATCTTTTCTGGGCGTTATCTATTGGCTGGAACTAGTGATGTGACCCTAGCCTCACTCCAAGAAAGACCAAGAAATGTAGGGGAGCACAGACCTATTTGGCAGGTACTGTTTCTGCTATGTTCACAGCAAAAACAGGCACTCAATTTTCTTGAGAGCTACTCTAGTAATTTTTCCATGTATTATAGTGCTCCAGCAAAGTGTACTTAAGGAGCTCAAAATACATTATCTGTGGTCCTTTCAGTTTTGTTCATCGAGACTAATTTTAAACAAAAATAAAATTCTTATAGAATTGTGATGGCAGATGTTATCATGAAATTGAGTCTTGTGACTCTGAATTTGGATGCCTTGACATTGACTTACGAAATTTATTATATAAGCTCCAAGTGATTTACAGCCAAAGCTGGGTACCTGAAGCTTGGTAACAGCATATATGATTTAGTAGGGTTCTTCCATAAAGAATTACATATTTTTTTTCTTTGGATATGAAATCTGTTTTTTAGGTTCTACAGTAAAACCAAACTATCTTACACAAAAAGCTTTCCGCAGGCATATGTTGTGATGTTGCAGGCTTCTTTGTTAACACTGAAAAATCAACACAACTAAAGTGATAACATAGCTGCCTATTTTCCCTTTCTTTTCCTTGATGATAAGGATCACACAAAGTGCATTATAGAAAATTACTGAAGAAATTCTTTACAGCTTTAACAAGTTTTAAAAATTAATGCCACACAAGGTAGAATATTTTCTAGTCCCGTTTTTAAGAAAATTGATAGCATTATATTTACTAATAATTTGGACTTATCCATCACTGATCTCTCAAGTACTTTTTAGGAAAATTACTATTTTTATAAGAAAACAGATTCTTCCAACTCTGCTCACTTTGATTAGGAAAGATGTGCCTGAGAGAGTTTAGAAACTCTTGGAAAGCCTCTCATATGTTAACCTCTTTTCATTATAAAAGAGCCTGTTACTCATATGTACAAATGGACAAGAGGCATCATTTTAACCAAATCCTCAATCATGGGCTGTGGAGAATATTATAATCATTTGCCCAAACCAAATAATTACAAGCATGTCTTATGGTGGCATAACGTTATCCAGAATTTCATTAGAATGACATTACCTTGGCCCTTAAATAATGTTTGCTTTTCTTGACTGTCAAATACCAGATTATATTATTAATAGTTAAATAATGATCTCAAAAATACTTTCATTTATATATATCATTTGGTGTCTGTATTCCCTAGACACTAAGGGGAGCTTTCAGAAATTTTGATGTCTTGTGCTTTATTGATGCCTAAAAGAGGACTCAGTCTGTCTGGTTTAGGAAAGCTAGAAAATGGTCAGAATTCTTCAGAAAAGATCAGGCCATCTGATAAAGCCCATGGCAAGTGGCATTCAGCATGGAGAAGACTCTTCTTAAATCCCTCAATATTAGTAGGTAAACTTTTAGTATTTATTGGCTGCAAAAACATAATGGCAAAAGTTTCAAATATAAAAAAAATTTAAGAGAGTTGTTAGGACATTTAATTTAGACAAACTGAAGAATTTAAAGCATGAGAAAGTAAAGGAGAAAAATAATTTAGTTAGAATTTGCAATTCTTCTCACTCTTCCCAATCAGTAAATCATGTCCTGAAATGATCATCAGATGGAAGAAGTGAAGATGCTTTTTTTCTTGGTCTTCTCAGTTGCCAGTGGCTTCTCATAGTGTGAGCATCTGGCCACACAGGCAATGATACTAGTGAGCAAGATTAAGTACTTATATATAACATTTTTCCTAAACACCTGCTAACATCTTTATTCCTCAACCATCAAAACAGCATTGGAGGAAAAACTAACTGGGTTGGCCCTACTGAGAAGTAATATGCCTGTAAACTCTATGAGAAATGTGGCAGATTTTCAAAGGTAATTGTAACAACACCTAATTTTCACTTTACTATCTAAGAATTTGAGCATCCAAGAATATTTAATCGATACTATGTAATTGTCATAATAGGATCCATATCCACATCATTATTCACTCTGAGTGGGCAAAAGGGTTCATAGCTACTTTGCAGACTTGTTGAATTCTCCAGGGGATGTGATGGACAATGTGAGAACTACTAATCCAGAGGTCAATGCTAAAAAGGCCAAAATGTTTAAAATGCATAGCACCCACGATGCAGCCACTTTCCCAGCAAAGCAAGTCAATAGCCTACTCACAAGAAACATTCACCTCTGCATGGACAGGAGTACACAAATGAACATGACATTATTCTCTAATTCAGTCAATCTACAGCAAAGACCATACAGATTGCCCAGAACTAATATTCAAGCCTTGGAGTGAGAGGCATAAGGGCTCAACCCCTTACTACTGGAGAGTTAAATGTAAGTCACTTAATTCTGAGCTTCACTATTTGCATTTTAAAATAAGATCTTGTGAGAATTAAACCAAAGCAATTATGTAAAGTGCTGGAACTCAGTAAATAAAGTAGTTGCAAAGGGTAAGGCAGATTTATGTCTACTGATGTGATTGCCAAAATATTGTTAATACTTTTTAAAAATCAAGGTTTAAAATAATATATTTAGTTTGATAAAAGCAGTAAAAAATATATATCTGTATATATATGTGTATATGTACACATATGCATATATATACATATGTATATATGTACACATATATATGCATTTGATTGTATAGTGACCTTTTTCTGTCAAAGGACAAATGGCAAATATTTTAGACTCTGTGGAGCAGATGGGTTCTGTTGCAACTACTCTGTTTTTGTAGCAAAAAAGCAGTCATACACAATACATAATTGGATGAGTGTGGCTGTGTTCCACAAAAACTTTATTTAGTCCAAGGGCTATTCTGCATCTCTGGAAGGATAAACAAGACCTCAGCAATAACCGTTGACTCTGGACAAAATAATCCAGATCAATGAAAGGAGATAGAGATTCACTTTTTATCTCATACATTTGTATAACTTTGAATTATATACAATGTATTGTTTTTAAACACTAAATATATTTACCTTTGGGAATACAGGTAAATTTACCTTTGAATACATTTACCTTTGAGATATTATCAGTTCCAGACCACTACAATAAAGCAATATCAAAATAAACTGAGTTACATGAATTTTCGGTTTTTCACCATGTATAAAAGTTATATTTATGTTATACTTTTTTTCTGTTATGTAATAGCATTTTGCACATAGCTTAATTTAAAAATACTATATTGCTTAAAAAGGTTAATGATGATATGAGTCTTCAGTGAGTTATCATCATTTTACTGACGGAGGGTCTTGCCTCAACATTGATGGCTGCTGACTGATCAGGTTGGTGGTTGCTGAAGGCTGGAGTAGCTGTGGCAATTTATTAAAATAAGACAACAATAAAGTTTGCAGCATCTATTGACTCCTAATTTCACTGAAGATTTCTCTGTAGCATGTGATGCTGTTTGATAGCCTTATACCCACAGTGGAACTTCTTTAATAATTGAAGTCAATTCTTTCAAATCCTGCTACTGCTTTATCAACTGTATTTTTAAAAACTATATTTTAAGTTCTGGGGTACATGTATAGATTGTGCAGGATTGTTACACAGGTATACACATGCCATGGTGGTTTGGTGTGTCCATCCTCCCGTCATCTACATTAGGTATTTCTCCTAATGTTATCCCTCCCCAATCCTCCCACCCCCTGCTATCCCTCCCTAGCCCCCCCACTCCCCAACAGGCCCTGGTGTGTGATGTTCCCCTCCCTGTGTCCATGTGTTCTCATTGTTCAATACCACTTATGACTGAGAACATGCAGTGTTTGGTTTTCTGTTCTTGTGTCAGTTTGCTGAGAATGATGGTTTCCAGCCTAATCCATGTCACCGCAAAGGATATGAACTCATCTTTTTTTATGGCTGCGTAGTATTCCATGGTGCATATATGCCACATTTTCTTTATCCAGTCTATCACTGATGGGCATCTGGGTTGGTTCCAAGTCTTTGCTATTGTAAACAGTGCTGCAATGATCATACATGTGCATGTGTCTTTATAGTAGAATGATTTATAATCCTTTGGGTATATACCCAGTAATGGTATTTCTATTTCCGCATCCTTGAGGAAACGCCACACTGTCTTCCACAATGGTTGAACTAATTTACACTCCCACCAACAGTGTAAAAGTGTTTCTATTTCTCCACATCCTCTCCAGCATCTGTTGTCTCCTGATTTTTTAATGATTGCCATTCTAACTGGCGTGAGATGGTATATGAGTGTTTTTGATTTGTATTTCTCTAATGATGAGAAAACAGCAAATGATGATGAGCTTTTTTTCATATGTTTGTTGGTTGCATAAATATCTTCTTTTGAAAAGTGTCTGTTCATATCCTTCACCTTTTTTTCTTGTAAATTTAAGTTCTTTGTAGATTCTGGATATTAGCCCTTTGTCAGATGGGTAGGTTGAAAAATATTTTCCCATTCTGTTGGTTGCCAGTTCACTCTAATGATAGTTTCTTTTGCTGTGCAGAAGCTCTTAAATTTAACTAGATCTCATTTGTCTATTTTGGCTTTTGTTGCCACTGCTTTTGGTGTTTTAGTCATGAAGTCTTTGCCTATGCCTATGTCTTGAATGGTATTGCCTAGGTTTTCTCCTAGGGTTTTTATGGTTTTAGGTCTTACATTAAAATCTTTAATCCATTTTGAGTTTATTTTTGTGTAAGG
>CAUYLG010003233.1:0-12163 GCA_963573385.1 Cacajao melanocephalus | reverse complement strand
AGGATAACAGTACACATAAACCTGTTCTCTGTTGAAATATTTTGGGTCCATGCTCTTTGAAGAACGTTGATCAAGGTCTTACGAGGGTAACAGTCTGTTTCTGATGGAGCATGACACACGTTTGTATTCCCTGCCTTGGTAAAAGTGGAATATGGATTTGTAGACGCAGTGGGAGTGAGGATCCTTTGTGGGATTTTGCATTACGAGGTTTCCAGCTGTGTTGTGCTGAGGTATCAACAATCTGTATAAAAGGGCCTATGGAAATAACGATTTAGCAAAACAGATATTTTTAAATTGCATTTTAGCTTTTGGGGTACATGTGAAGAACATGCAAGACTGTTGCATAGGTACACACATGGCAGTGTGATTTGCTGCCTTCCTCCCCATCTCCTAAATAAATTGTTAGCAGATCAAAAAATTATTTGGTATTTAGGGCTTAATACTGTTTACTGTAGAAGATAAAATGAAGCTGAATTTTAAGTCGGTTGATGTTCTTTGAGGAAATGGAGAGTATTTTTAATTAAAAAGAAAATCCTTACTGAATGGACATAATCAGACCACGCAGCACTAAATGGCATCGAAACCTCAATTACTGTTAAGAACTTTATGAAATGAGTTAACTCTTTCTCATTATTTACTGAAATCAGTTTTTAAAAAGGCTATATCTGATTTCATTGTATTTCTAGGGTGATAAAAGAAAACGTGGCTGAAGGTACCTGAAGTTCAGCTTGCAGTATAATTCAGAAGAGTTAAGACCAGAAGTCCTGGCATCATACTTCCTTTCAGGTCAGTCCGTATCTGCTCATTATTTTCTAACAGATCCTTGAGTATTCATTTCTTTCTAGTTTTCTCTAGTCAGTTCTTCCCGATTCTGATTCTGTTGACTATAATGAACATATGTGATGGTCTCAGTGTTTTGAGTAGGTAGAATATTTATGAACAGTTTATAGCTGAAGCTGAAGCCTCTATAGCTTGGCCTGTGAAGACCAAGTTTCGTAGGAAAACCCTGGGTTTCACAGGAAACCCTGGCATCACAGCTGGTCTCTCAGCAAGGCTAGAGGGGACTGTCAGCTCTGCCTTGCCCTCCTCTTTCCTCACTGGTGTAATGCATATATTGATTTGTCTTCAGGTAAAATTAGACTGAGGGGAATTGACATTTTATAGAGGTCTTGGAGTGAGGAGAGGAGAAAAAAAGTTCTTTTTATAAAGTAAAAAAATTTCCTATTGATTTTTAATGACCTCCAAACTTAGAATTTTTAAACTGTGTTCCTTTGGAAAGTATGTAATCTTAAAAATGGCATCAGAGAATCAGATCCATTCCTCCTCTGCTTTCTGCTTTTTTGGAGAGGGGTCACAATTTTTCTATTCTTTTGTTATGTCACACATAAAATATTATCGAAACATTAATGCGGTCTTTATGACAAAATTCCCGTGGGTACATTGTCATCCTAATAGATCCAGAAAATATTGTGTATTTCTTTCCTAGCTCTTATCTGGTGATGATAAACATTACTCTCTCTTATTCTTGCTGCTACAAGTGGTGCTGAGGACTAGGAGTGACAGAGTTGCCTGAGAGCTTCTTGGAAATACAGGATCTCCCATGCAGGACAGAATCCTGCGAGTTGGAAGTCCATTTTAACTCTGGAGATCGGGTCATGTGTACTAGTGTAGACTGTTCCTTTTCCAGGATTTGTGTGCACCTGGTTTGAGATGCACTGATGTATTCCATAGTTATGAGAATTTTTACCTTTTCAAAGTATCTGACACCTCATGCAGCACAACGTGATAGCTGTTTTGCATACTATACCCAGCTCCAGAAAGTTAATCTCAGGCGTTGGTTCTCAAGCCTGGGCCCTAGACCAGCAGCATTGCCATCTGGGAGTCAGAATGCACAGAACCTAGAGAATAATTTTATAGTCTATGGACATTTTGTTGAAATTAAACTTTCAAATTGCTGTATATATAGGTCTCTGAAAATCCAAAGAACCAATCTCATATATGAGTAAGGAAAAAAATTCATGTGTACATAAGCTATCTGTGGCATAGATCAAGGCTGTGGCATTCTGTGGCCTAGCAAAGAGAGAAGGGGAGATTTATAGCTTATCAAATAGATTTGTCATTGGAACTTTAGGATTTTTAAATTTTGATTAAAAAATAGGAATACTGTTACTTTAACTCCTTTTCATTATAGATTTTACTTCTAACAAAGTCAGTGAAAAGAAACATGTTCACTCCAGAAACATGTAAAGAAAGTAAAATTATTAAAATACCAAATATTCTTGTGACAGACATTGAATCTGCTTTTAAAGAGTTAAGAAATTGCCATTTTCATGACAGTTTTTTCCTTCAACAATCTTAATATTGAACCTTGAAATTTTTTTTTTTTTTAGGTCTGCTGGCTGGTCAGTGATTGTGGTCCAGCAAATTACTTTATGACTGAAAGCTCTTCTTTCTTTAGAAGGAGATTAGGTCCTGTTTACTAATGAAGACTCTGTCTCTTTTCCAGGTCAAAACATTTGGTGGGAAAAATCCTGTTCATGACCTGGGAGAAACAAGACAGAAAACAAATCTTACCTCATTTGCGAATTTCTTACTCCATATAAGCAGTTTATGGATGTCTGGGCAATCATAACACTTTACATTTAAAAACATACTATAGGGGCACATTTTCTGTGGTTAAAAACGATCTCTGGAATAAGTGTAAACTGGTTTTCCTTTTTATTGAGGGTTTTGGCTTTTTATTTGTAAATTAAATTGTTACCTACTCGTTTGGTGTGGTGGTCTTGCTGGTTTATGTTGGAAAGTAGTATGGTAGCAATGCACAAATTCACAATAGCCAACAGATTCTTCCTTTTCAATACTCTGTGACTGGAAACCATTAGAGGATTTTCAAAAACTGTCCCTCATAGCCCACAGTTTTGCATCTCTCAGAATTGAGAATAAGCAAGTTGGCATTGTTGGGAGAAAACTCCTGTTTTACTGAAGCATGAACTGGCTCAGGCTAGCAAATAGCGGGAGTTGGCACAGGAAGGAGACCGTGCTTCGGGGATGTCTGGTGACGTCACCTTCAAAACTAAAGTGGTTCCAGGTGGACAGATGAGTCCCTGACCATGTTTCCATTTGGTCGTGACTGAATTGTGAACCTTCATTGTCTTCACAATCTTGCCCCTTACCTAGTGAGCCTTTTCTGAACTTGGAGGGAGACATCTAGAAATCCCAGCTTTGCTGTGTAAGGATCATTAGCTGCAAGTCAATGGAAGTCAAAAGAAAGCAGTGTAAATTCCAAAGTGGTCTTGACTTAGCAAGGATATAGGGTAGGTCTAAAACTTTAAAGCTATGAAGCATGTTAACTGCATGAAATAGTAAACATTTCAAACTCTTTAGCCTTTGTCATTTTGTGACCCAGGTTTTTCATAGTCTTTTGTATGTCTCCTGCTTTTCCTTGTTTTGCTAATCCTCCTCCTTGAGCTTCTCCACTCATTTTTATTCTGGGCATCCAATCCAGCCTTTCACAGTGTGCTTCATCTGGCCGCTGGTTCACATGCTGAGTACCTTATAAGCCTTGCCAGTGCTAGTATATTCGCAATAATAGTCTGCTTCGCTGGGGAGGGGGTGCCTCATTTTCAAAGCTACCCAATGTGTAATGGATACAGAGCAGAACTCAGGAAGTAGCATTTGAGCTTCAAATCGACTTTCCTGATGATTCTGCTGAATGAGACTCTCCACATTTAAGAAGACTCAAAATAGGATTGACTTGATGATAGTGTATAAAAATGGAATAGTAGTTTTCTGTTTGTTTCTGGACTGAAACCAAACTCCTCATATGTAGCTAACTAACTGTAGTTATTCAATATCACAATCTCTCTTTTTGGCAGAACAGACAAAAGAATGTGTAGTGTACCTTCTACTAACTAACTACAGCCATTACAGCAACTAGATCTGAGTGCTGTTGCTAGTAAATTAATTGAATAGCCCAATTATTTATTTGTCCTTACACACGTAGACACCAGAAAGGAGTAATGGCAGAGGACATGACGTGAGTCTGGCTACAGCCATGCATCCCATCTGTGGTGAGCTTAGTCCTGAGATCGCCTATATCCTAGGTCATGAATTGAATCATGTACTATATCATCATTTGACTTCATAGCCTTCCAGGGGAAAGGTTAGGAGATCTGGACATGACATGACTAGGCCTATGTCCTCTGTCACATAAGCTGTGCTGCATATACTTTTTAACTACATGAGGTTCCCTTGGGCCTTGACCTGTAGTTCTAAACGTTTTCTGTAAACATTTGGTAAGGTGCTGAGGAGAACTGCTTTGTTTTCCAGAGGGATCACTGCTCAGGCTTTTTTCCCCCCAAATAATTTTGAACTATGTGCCGATTCCTATTTGGTTTGTGGCTTGGACAGCCCTGCCTTCCTGATAAACAGCAGGTCACCTTCTCGTGTGTTCCTGAGGCTGTTCATTCACATCTGTAGTTGGACTCCTACTGCTCCTGACCTGCACTACTGCTGACTCAAATCTCCTTTTTCCCCCACAAAGCTATAAAACCTACATGAAAACTCCTCTATAAATCCTATAAAATACTACATGATTCAACTTCTTAGTTGAAAAAAAGTTCAATCTCAGTCCTCAGTTACCTAAAAAATCACAAATATCAACCATGTTTTAAAGTTTTGAAACTTGAAATACAAAAGGAAACATACCAACATCATCATGTTTTTTATTGACAAAACCATAAGAAAAGGCAGTTTTAGGATGTAAAGTAAAAATGGTGCTCTGAAATATCTACACAAATATGAATTCTGAAAAGTTTTCATTAAAATCGTATTTTATACAATTAGAAACTAATGAGGAACAAAACAATTTTCAACTTCTCCATAACCCAGACTGAGCTTGATTTATGCTTGCCAGATATTTAAGAGGATATGAGTTCGACCTGTGGGTAATCATCTACAGAAGCAGGAACTCTTCCAAGATGACAGGGTGGCGGCTCCCACGCAGCTGACAGGTAACAGGTTTGGCTGTTTTACCTGAGTAAGTCCTGTCTTCCCGGTTGGTATTCAAAACAAGGGCACAAGATCTGGCTTTAAAAAAAATGTATAGATTCCAAGAACAAAATTAAAAACTTTTTTTTTGTTTTTGTTTTTGAGACAGGGTCTCATTCTGTCACCCAGGCTAGAGTGCAGTGGCCTTTCAGGGTTCACCGCAGCCTTGACCTCCCAACTCAAGCAATCCTTTCACCTCAGCTTCCTGAGGAGCTGGGACTACGGGTGTGTGCCACCCATGTTACCCAGGCTGGTCTCAAACTCTTGTGCTTAAGCAGTCCTCCAGCCTCAGCCTCCAAAGTGCTGGGATTGTAGGTGTGAGCCACCACACCCGGCCAAAAGTTCACATTTAATATTCTCTTTTGGGCCTCATAGTGTACTGATTTACATTCTTGCTAAATCTTAGATTCTCTTGTTGTTACCCTTTGAAAAGATAAGTGACTACAGCACATTTACAAAGCGACTGCCCTCTCCACCTTTTGTGCTTGGGGCGTGTGGTTACTGTCTACTAGAAAAAGAAAGATCAGGCCTCCCAACCGCTTCAAGGGCGGCAAATCCACACTTTTTATTCCGTGCTTGGGTAACTTGACTATAACATGGCCCCCCTGCTGTAAGCAAATGCTTCAGAGTTGAATTTTTTTCCTTTTTTTTTTTAAAACACAGAAGTTCACCAGGGCTAACAAAATTTCAAGTTAAGAAAATAAGAAGTCTCGCTGGGCGCAGTGGCTCACACCTGTAATCCTAGCACTTTGGAGGCTGAGGCAGTTGTGTCACCAGAGGTCAGGAGTTCGAGACCAGCTTGCCCAACATGGAGAAACCCCGTCTCTACTAAAAATACAAAATTAGCTGGGCATGCCTGTAATCTCAGCTACTTGGGGGGCGGAGGTTGCAGTGAGCTGAGGTCGTGCCATTGCACTCCAGCCTGGGCAAGAAGAGCGAAACTCTGTCTCAAAAAAAAAAGAAGTCTTTTAAATTTTCTTAAATAATCCTCATATGTACTATCCACATTGTGGAAAAACTGAAATATGCAGTCTGGACACTGCACTGAGATTCCAGCACACTGGCACAGACACAGCTATGTCGCATCTTACAGACTACAACAGACAACAGGCTTAATTGCAAGAGGTTTAGACAAAACTTTTTACATGGATGTGCTAGAATTCCAAACTGCTGTCAAAGAGAGTATAGGACTCGGTCTGCAGAGAACTCCACCCAGTCCCTTCTGTTTGGTCACTGCAGCTGCACTCTATATGCACCTATTAGCAACTTAACCTGTTGGAAGAAAAGAACGCAGGTGTCAGTACAGATCCAGATTTCCCCTTACAAGAAAAACCACACAAAGCCGAGGTTTGCTTCTATTATTTGGCAGTATTTTCAAGTTGCTTATCATCAATTTACACTGTTAGATCACTGCCATTTTAATTCAAGAAATAATTCCAAGTTATTTCTTATAATTTTAATTATATGATTTTATATTACTGTTTTATTAGACTGCTTATAATTTTATATTACTGTTTTATTAGACAGACTATTTTGTTCAGCGTCCTTTCACAGAGGAGAGATTAGGGACCGCCCTAAAGACACACATTTGGCAATTCCATACCAAGGCCTAGAACATGATTCAGATGGCTGCATCCTCTAGAGGGCGTTCTTCTCAGCTGCTTCCTAGTCCTTTTCCTGCCACATTAGCATGTCTAACACAGTGTAGACCGAGGGAATGCACCTGGCATCACCACTCAAGGAAGTGCCTGTCTGTAGGACACACACACCAGGATTCTTGGAATTGTTTTCGAATGATGACACAGTAATCTGGAGTAACAACCTGAGTAGTGACACTAAATATGAAGAAAGGATTTTCACCTTGGCAGAGGGTGCTTCCGTCAACCTTATGAAGAGTTTATTGGGACCTGCAATAGGGCTGAATGAGTAAACAAAATGACTGTCCTACAATGGAAAGAAAAAAAGAAAGAAAATCAGTATTTTTTCACACAGACTTACACCAGAAGCCTTTAAAACACCAATGGTGTAAAAGAATCATAAATAAGTTGTTTTATTTATTTTTATTATTTATTGTTTTTGAGATGGAATCTCGCTCTGTCACCCAGGCCGGAGTGCCGTGGTGTGATCTTGGCTCGCTGCAGCCTCTTCCTCCCAGGTTCCAGCGATTGTCCCGCCTCAGCCTCCTGGGTAGAGATTACAGGTGCATGCCAAATGCCCGGCTAATTTTTGTATCTTTAGCAGGGTGGGGTTTCACCATGTTGGCCAGGCTGGTCTCGAACTCCTGATCTCAGGTGATCTGCCCACCTGGGCCACCCACCCAAAGTGCTTATTTTTAATTCATAAGTCAGTATGTTGTGAAGGCCAAGGCGGCAGATCGCTTGAGCCCAGAAGTTTGAGACCAGCCTGGCCAACATGGTGAAACCCTGTCTCTACAAAAAATCCAAAAAATTAGCCAGGCGTGGTGGCACGTCTGTAGTCCCAGGTAGTTGGGAGGCGGAAGCAGGAGGATTGCTTTTGCCTGGGAGGTCGAGGCTGCAGTGAGCTGTGATCTGTGCCACTGCACTCCAGCCTAGACAACAAAGCGAGACCGTGTCTCGGAAGAAAAAAATGTCATTTATTTTTCCCTTGATTAAAAATATACAGATGACAAAATCCAGGAAACTGGATTAAACTGCACCCAGTCATATACAGTACAAGTGTTAAAATGACTATATCCAGCTAATTTTGCTTGAGTCCAAGGAAAGAATTCTAAAAGTGGCAAAGTAATTGTGTACAAAGAATCTTTGAGATCATTAAGAATTTACATTCAGAACAATGATGGTCCTAAGACAGTACAGTAAGCATAATTTAAGGCAAAAAATAAACAGGAAAAATTCCTACTGACAAAATTTAGGATAATTTTACTTTATGGGTATTACCTCATTTCCAACCACCATTAAGTAGGTCATTTTCTGAAAATTATATTTTATTAAGACACAAAAATTTAAAATTATGTCATCTGTGCTTTTGATTGGAATAATGTACTTTTCAGTAGTGAAATACAGAGTATCTTACCAGAAAAACAGGAAGTTGAAATTTATCATTCAGAACTACAGCTTGTACACTGCATGGTCCACAGAGCCGAGCAATAACTTCTTTACCCAAAAAGTTTGCATGGAAGATAAACAGCAGGATGCCAGAGCCTGAACACGGGAAATGTGTGTGAATTCTCCAAATGCCACCTTGAGCCCCCAGAGAGAGAAACACCCACGCCAGATGGAAGCAGGCCCCTGAGCTGGGCCTGGTCAGACAAGCATTACCCACTCCAGCTGGAGGCTCAGAGGAGGTTGGTTCGCTGTCTCAAAGCTTGTGTCACCTGGCATTTTTCAACCCACAGAACCCTTTTTACCTTTTGCCCAAGTAACCTCTACTAACAGTTCATGGAAAAGACTTAAGTATGATTTTCTACGCGGAAATTATTAAACTGGTATTTAAACGTTGCTGCTGAATGAGCACACGTCCCAGGGACATTCCCGTGGTGAGCATCTTTGGGTGTGGGTCTGAGTGGTTTTCCATTTTCTTCCACATACTCTTTGGTCCCTTCCAAATTTTCTGATTAAGACATACCAAAAATTGGCCAGGCATGGTGGCTCACACCTGTAATCCTAGCACTTTGGGAGGCTGAGGCGGGAGGATCATATGAGGTCAGGAGTTCAAGACCAGCCTGACCAACATAGAGAAACCCTGTCTCTACTAAAAATTCAAAATTAGCCAGGTGTGGTGGCACAAGCCTGTAATCCCAGTTACTTGGGAGGCTGAGGCAGGGGAATTGGTTGAACCCGGGAGGCGGAGGTTGCAGTGAGCCAAGATCGCACCATTACACTCCAGCCTGGGGAACAGAGTGAGACTCCATCTTAATGAATCAGTCAATCAATCAACAAATATTGGTTGATGCAGACATTGTGCACATGCTGAAAAAACTCTGCAGGCCCAGCAGTTGTGGGTGTCACTGGGTGCTCAGGTTCACCATGGCCAGCCCAGGCCATCACTCTCTGGTGCCCACACCTGGCAATGCAGATGCTCCATGTGAATAAACAAAACTGTAAATTATTGGCCGAGCATGGTGGCTCATGTCTGTAATCCCAGCACTTTGGGAGGCTGAGGCAGGCGGATCACTTGAGGTCAGGAGTTTGAGTCCAGCCTGGCCAACATGGCCCCATCTCTACTAAAACTACAAAAATGAGTGGGCTGTGTTAGGAGGTGCCTGTAGTCCCAGCTACTATGGAGGATGAGGCAGAAAAATCACTTGAACCCAGAAGGCAGAGGCTGCCTTCTGCAGAGATTGCACCACTGCACGCCAGTCTAGGTGACAGAGGGAGACTCCCTCTCAAAAAAAAAAAAAAAAAAAAAACCAACTATAAATTATGATTCCACAATGTCAAGTTCTCTCAACACTAACACATTACAAATGGCTCTTTCAGGGTGAGGGCTTTATGTTCTTAAATACATTTTCCAGGAATGAATACAAACCATTTACAAAATAGGGAACGGGTTTCTAAGCAAAAAAAAGCCAGAGCCTAGCTTCCTCCCCTTGGCAGACAGTGCTGCCTCCGCATCTACCTAACATCGTGTCTAGGGAGGGCCAGCCGCGGTCCTGTCCGGAGAGCAGCTGTCGGGCAGAGGCTAGAGAAGAAAGTGGCATTTCCATCTCTTTCCAGCCAGCTTTACTATGGGCAAGACTATTTTTCTTTTTCAAAGGGCAAAGACTATTACAAACAAAATTCAGGGAAAAAACATTCTAGGCTTAGAATCTTGAAGGTGAATTTTAATAAAACTCATTAGGAACTAGTGTGATTATTAAGACCCAACTTCCAAGCTCTAAATGGATGTTAAAACAGGGATGGGGGTGTCAGCTGAGTCTCTTTTTCCACCAGAGCAGCTCGGCTGTTAACTGGTCTGCAGAATTATTACACATAATGGAATTTCCTTAAAGTTTTGTTCAAAGAAGGGATTCTGTCTAAAAGTCTGTTAACATAGTGTCACACTTCACATAGAAAAGTTTGCAGGGAGGCATAGGCTTACCTTCTGGTATGTTCTGTGGGGGCTTGTAATTGAAATCTGTTGAAAAATCTGGCCCCTCACAGAGTCGATGACATGCGATTGGAAAAACTGGTTCTAGGAGAGCAAGGCGAGCTTCAAAGTAATCCTTTATTGTCTCTTCTGCTACTCTGGAAAGTCTAAGAGAAAAAAGGCGTTGCTAACGTTAATGCAGAAAAGAACCAAAAGCCTGTCAAACACCAGTGAGGCCCTCCCGGGCCAACCTTCCAACAAAGAGCTGCAGCTCTGCTTGCCTCTACTTTCCAGCTCTACCTCCATCCAGCACTGGACACCTGTGGATCTGTCTTGTTGTCCATCTCAGTGGAAGCGAAGTCTCTTCCCCTCACTGCCATTTCCAGCTCCCTAGCCTTTAGAACAGCGCTTGGCACAAGTCTACGTGTAATATATAGTTGTCTAATGAATCAGTGGAAAATCAGAAATGGGAACCCCTCAGTCCTGGGCAATTCAGGAAAGTGGGTCACTCTACTTGCTGGATCTCTGCAAACACCCCATGTGAACAGAGGAGTCGGGACTCCAGCCATCAGCAGCACTGAGTGCAACAGGCGTGGTCCCAGAGGCCCACTCGAGACTTGCTACATAAACGCCCGCCTTGAGTTTGCTAGTCTGTGCGAGTTTCTGATACGTGTTGCCAAAAGAGTTAAGTGACAGAAATACCAAACTGTTATGTGTATGAACTTGCAATAAAATAAAATGTGATTTAGAATTTATTTGAAAAAGAATGAACTGAATAAACTGGTAAATCCTGACAACCAACAACAGAATATTAATCAGAAATGCACTATCAAGACATGAAGTAATCTCGGATGCCTATTACTAAATGAAAAAGGCCAATCTGAAAAGGCCAAATAATGTGTGATTCCAACTGTTCTGGGTAGGGCAAAATATGAAGACAGTAAAATTAGTGGTCGTTGTCAGGGGCTAGGGGAGGGAAGGATGAAGAGGTGGAAAACACGGGCTTTTTAAGGCAGTGAAACTATTCTGTATGACACTGTGATGAGGGATGGATGTCATTATGTATTTGTCCAAATCCAGAGAATGTGTAACACCACGAGTGAGCCCTAATGTCAATGCTGCGCTCCGGGTGATTATGAGGTGTCCCTATAGGCCCACTGGCTGCAGTAATGTACCACTGTGGGTGACCGGGATCCCAACAGTAGGGGAGGATGGTGTGGGGGAGGCTTGGAAATACGTACCTTCCATTTAACTATGCTGTGCTTAAAACTGCTGCGAAAAATAGTTTTTTTCTTAAAAAGATGTTTCTTTAAAAAAAGTTTCTTTCTTAAAAAGAAAGACAAAAGTTTAAAGTTGTTTTTTTTTTCTTTTTGAGATGGAGTCTTGCTGTGTCACCCAGGCTGGAGTGCAGTAACACCATCTTGGCTCACTGCAACCTCTGCTGCCTGGGTTCAAGCGATTCTCCTGCCTCAGCCTCCCAAGTAGCTGGGATTACAGGTACCCACCACCATGCCTGGCTAATTTTTTTTTTTTTAGTAGAGATGGGGTTTCACCATGTTGGCACCCACCTTAGCCTCCCAATGCACTAGGTATTACAAGCATAAGCCACTGTGCCCAGCCAAGTTTAAATGTTTTTTAAGAAAATGTTTGCTAACCAAATTAAGAGCATACTTAAGATTTAAGAAAAGTACTCCCAGATAGGCCGATGTTAACTATGAAATTTTTTGAGACTTGGCTGGGTGATGAGGTCAGGAGTTCGAGACCAGCCTGGCCAACATGGCAAAACCCCGTCTCTACTGATAAAAAATTTAGCCAGGTGTAGTGACAGGTGCCTGTAATCCTAGCTACTCGGGAGGCTGAGGCAGGAGAATCAGTTGAACCCGGGAGGTGGAGGTTGCAGTGAGCTGAGATTGTGCCATTGCATTCCAGCCTGGGCGACAAGAGCAAGGCTCCATCTCAAAAAAAAAGAAAAAAGAAATTCTCTGAGCAATAACTTGCAGAGAAATAATTCATATGCCATGTATTAAATCTGTGATCTACTGGAAACAAAACCAGCAGGACTTGT
>CAUYLG010003231.1:0-25597 GCA_963573385.1 Cacajao melanocephalus | reverse complement strand
TCACACTCATTCTCCATCCAGCCTTGTTCCCTTGCTGGTGAGGAGTTGTGATCCCTTGTAGGAGGAGAGGTGTTCTGGTTTCAGGTGTTTTCATCCTTTTTGCGCTGGTTTCTTCCCATCATTGTGGATTTATCCACCTGTCGTCTTTGTAGTTGCTGACTTTCAGATTGGGTCTCTGTGTAAACGTCCAGTTTGTTGATGATGAATTTATTTCTGTTTCTTAAGTTTCCTTCTAACAGTCTGGCCCCTCTGCTGTAGAACTTCTGAGGTCCACTCCAGGCCCTGCTTGCCTGGGGATCACCTGCAGCAGCTGCAGGACAGTAAGGGTTGCTACCAGTTTCTTCTTCTGCTATCTTTGTCCCAGAAGGATACCTGCCAAATGTCAGTCTGATCTCTCCTTTATGAGGTGACTCTTTGGATATACTGGGGTCAGGGAGCTGCTTGAGGAGACAATCTGTCCTTTACAGGAGCTCAAGTGCTGAACTGCGAGCTCCGTTGTTCATTCAGAGCTGCTGGGCAGGTATGTTTAAGTCTGCTGCAGCAGGACTCATAAACCTTTTCTTATTTCCCAGGTGTTCTGTCCCAGGGAGTTAGGCTTTATTTATGAGTTTCCATTGTGCTGCTGTCTTTTTTTTTTCAGGGCTGCCCTGCCCAGCAAGGAGGCAGCCTAGTCACTGTCTGCCTGCCTAGGCTTTGCTGGGCTGCTGTGGGCTCCACCCAGCTGCTGTGTGAACTTCCTTGCAGTCCTGTGTATATGGGTGTAGTTAGAACTGCCTCGGCCGGTTCACCTCTGTAATGGCAGAGTCTCTGTAATGGCGGGTTGCCTCGGCAATGGTGGGTTGCCTCGGTAACGGTGAGTTGCCTTGGTAACAGCAAGCTGCCTCAGCAATGGCGGACTGCCTCCATAGTGGTGGAGTGCCTCGGTAATGGCGGATGCCCCTCTCCCACAAAGCTGGACCATCCTGGGTTCAGCTGTGCTTGCTGTGAAACTCTCAACCCTGAGCGTTTCCAATTGCTGGGTTTTTTTTTTTTTTCTTTTTATGGGGGTGGGACCAGCTGAGCCTGATCACCTGGCTCCTTGCCTCAGAGCCTTTTTTGTTTTGTTGAACAATCGACTCTCTCCCAGGTGTTCCAGTCGCCTGATGAAAAGGCGTCGGGATCTGTGTGATTTCCCCTGCGGCGACCCACTGCGCCGGCTGAAACAGCAGCGCTGATATTCCTGGCGCTTTTTTGCCCAGGAATCTCCTGGCCTGGCTCCCTGTTTCAGACCCCTTTTTAATCAGATGAATGGGTGATTCTGCCTTCCTGAAGCTCCACTTGCCAGCTAGAAGGGAGACCCAGCCTAGTGTATTTTGTTCAAAGAACTGCCACACCGGAGCGCTGGAAAAACAGCCGCGCTGGCCAAAAGAGCCGTGCTGGCGACCCGTAGGGCTCCTCCGCCTGGGAATCTCCTAGTCTGTGGGCAATAAAAATCTGTCTGGAAATGCGGCGTCCACTCACCCTCTGCGCTTTCACTGGGAGCTGCAATCCTGAGCTGTTCCTAATCGGCCATCTTGGATCGCCCCCCAATTTTGTACTTTTAATAGAGGTGGGGTTTAACCTTCTTGGCCAGACTGGTCTTGAATTCCTGACCTCAGATGATCCACTCACCTTGGCCTCCCAAAGTGCTGGGATTACAGGCATGAGCCACTGTGCCCAGCCTCTTTTTGGACTTTTTGTCATTCCAACTGGTGTGAAATGTTATCTCTTTGTGGTATTGATTTGCATTTCTCTGATGATTAGTGATGAGCATTTTTTCATGTTGGCTGCTTGTATGTCTTTTGAGAAGTGTCTGTTCATATCTTTTGCCCACTTTTTAAATAGGTTGTTTCTTGCTTGCTCAATTGTTTAAGTTCCTTATAGATTCTGGATATTAGACCTTTGTTAGATACATAGTTTGCATGGGTTGTCTATTTACTCTGTTGCTAGATTCTTTTACTGTGCAGAAGTTCTTTAATTATGTTCAACTTGTCAATTTTTGTTTTTGTTGCAATTGCTTTTGAGAACTTAGTCATAAATTCTTTCTTAAGGCTGATGTCCTGAATGGTGTTTACTAGGTGTACTTTTAGGATTCTAATAGTCAGAGGTCTTGTATTTCAATCTTTAATCTATCTTGAGTTAATTTTTCAGAGATCATATTCTTATTACTTTCCTCAATATTTGTTTTTTTTTCCTCATCCTGATAGATTCTTTTTGGCATCTTCTCGGATCCTTTTCTCTCTCTCAAATATTTCTCCCAAAGTGTCTGCTTAGTTCAGTTCCTCTAGGAGCTTAGGTTTTAGAAACCAACATTAAAAAACCCTTTGTTCATGCTTTTCATCCTTTACTTCCCTCCTCCAAAGCATTTAGCACACAATGACTTATCTGGTTGATAACAAAAATTGACATTTTCTAAAGAAAAAGAGAATGCACTAGATCAAGAAATGTTATCCTATCACATAATTATTAATATTTATTTTACTTTCTGGGATCAGGTTGGCTTCAGTTTGTGTATTTTTGTAACTATCCAGATGACAGTGATGGCAGTGTCAACATCAAAGATTTTGGGAATCCTATAAAATAAGGCAATCCTGAGAGTTTTTCTTAATATTTTTTAAATTGATATATCTTAGTTGCACATATTTTGCAGGTACATGTATTTTGATATGTGTGTATAATATATAATCATATCAGGATAATTGGGATATCTAATACCTCAAACATTTATCTTTTCTTTGTGTTGGGAATATTACATTTTTTCCCTTCTAGCTGTTTTGAAATATAAATTATGATTCACTTTAATTTCTTACTGTAGTATCAAATACTAGAACTTACCCTTCTACTTTATTTTTGTATTCATCAAAGGCATTTTTTATGTCATATTAAAATAGAAGTTAAGGATGTTTAGAGAAATGCTCTCTACTATGATGATGTTTTTTGAATGATAAATGAGGATTAACAATGAGCCCTAATTCATTTTGAAAAACAATTAATGCTAAATAGCAGAAAATCTTATAAATTTTACATAGTAAATATTATCTTCTGCATGTGTAGTGTAAACTGAAACACTGAAAAGTAACTCACCCCAAGTTTAGTGGCTGATCCAACTCCTGTTTTAACATTTATATGCAAGTTTCTGCTATGCACCTGGCACTATTCCAAGCACTGTCTCTGAAATCATTTTTGAATTTGTATATAATATGACACTCATTGCAATTTTTTAAGGATTTTTTTCACATTGCAAGAGGTAAAGTAGTTTTCCCAGGTACTGTAGAAAACTGACATTATAATCCCTAGTTTTACTTCACCACATTGTTTGTTACAAATGTCTCTCCACTGATGTGTTAAAAATGGACTCAGCAGAATATGTGGGATATAACAATAAATTTTTTTTTTTAGTATTTTCCTAAATTAGGTCACTGTCAAATTTAAGTGAATGATTATTTTATTATATTTATCACTGCAGCTTTTAGAGCTGTAAACTGTCAGCTGCATTCCAGAATGATGAGAGTCATTTGTTGATTCTCTGCCCGTGAAATCTCCAATTGATACACAAATGCCAGACTCAGCATTTCTCCTTCTCCCAGAGATAGGCTAGTCCTTGAAGGTCATTTTTTTTGTGTGTGTGTGTGTAGACTTTCTGTAATTCATTTGCTCAGAGTATACTTTCAATGGACATAGTTCACTCCTTGTTGATTAGAGTTGTAGAGTATTTGCTGTCTGCCTGAGTTTTGCAAATTATCAAGGTAAAGGATTAAAGTATAAAAATAAGGTCATTGGCCTTCAAAGTGGTGAATGGGCTGATATTACAGTTCAAAAATATGTAAATAAATTTATGCTTTAATATATTGAATGATTTCTACAGGGCATATTTTTTAGTCAAAAGAAATAAACTATGATCAGAAGTGATTCTAAAGTGTGAGGTGTTGGATATTCTACATATGAAATTTTGAAAGTACTATGAATGAATGGAAATACATATTGCTTGTTATACTATTAAGCTCTCACAGTCTCCTATCTTGTATTAGAGATGTTTTTGGCTTGTCTTTGCTTTTAATTTGCAAAATCCATGTAAGGAATTAATATATATATTAATATTTTTGTGTTTCACAAAGGCTTAAAACTATTTTAAAAACAATGTAAACTCTCAAGAAAGATTTTGAGTTAACTTTTTGTCCAAATCAAACACAACTGGAAATCTATCGTGTTCTCTGAGCAGATGATTTAAATCTTAGAGTCAAGACACATAGGCACCAATATATATATTACCAAGATAGATATTATGTCTATAAGTCAGAGTGTGATGTGATTATCCAATAATGGTTCATAGGGATAACCAAGTGACATGAGAAAGATATATTAATTTGCAACTCAGTAGGACTGCAAATAAGTAAAAATGCAAGCCTGGAAACTGAAAACAAATTCAGGTTAAGTATTCCTATCAAGGTAAACTTAGTTTTTATTTTGTTCCATGTATGTATAACCAATTAATAATAACTTAGTGAGTTCTCTCCATATGTTTCACCATGTACTTAGCTCTGTTAAGTACTGTTGGTGACACAGAAATAAAATAACTGGGAATTTAAGGCCCCATCTGTCTTTAAAGTGCTTATAAATTGCTTACAGAATAATAATAGCAGTCCTAACTCTGCTACTAACCAGCAACCTTACATTGCATAAGTATCTGAGTCTACTTTTCTAGACTTGTACATCACAGATGTTTCTGGTTTTCCTCTTACTTTTCACCTGCTCCTTTTCATTGGCTTCCTCTGGCTCCTCCTCCAGCCTCAGATCCCTAAATATAGTATGAAAGTTTCTGCCCTCAGCACTCATCTCTTTCCTGTATATGTTCTCTTCCTGGGTGACCAGATGATCTCTTTGAACACTATCTATGTACTATTTTTTTTTCAAATTTTTATCTGTAGCCAGAAGTTCTCCCTTGACTTCTAGATTCACATATTATGCAACATCACATTTCTACCAGGATGTCTAACAGGTATTTCAAACTTAACAAGGCCAAACAGAACTAGTAATTACCTTTCTTAAGCCTAGGGTATATCTCCCATTTTCCCCTTCCCATGTGCCCTCCATTTCCAGCCTTTTTCATTTCTGTAAATATTGACAGCATTTTCTCAGTTGTTTAGGTCAATACCTGAGTCATTATTGAATCCTTTTTCTTTCTCACACCTTACATCTAATTTTTCAGTAATTACTGACAGTGCTACTCACAAAATATATTCAGAGTAAAAACATTTCAGAATATTCAGACCACTGCTGACCACTTCCTTTGCTATTATCACCATTCAGATCTCAATGGAAGTGTTACTTCCTCAGACAGCCCTTCTCTGACACCCTCAGGAAAGCTGTAGCCTTTCACCATCATACTCACTCTCAGTACCTGATTTTATTATCATCTTCAACTTATCAATACATGAAAGGTTTATTTATTTACTTGTTAACTTGCTGTCTTCTGCACTGGAATGAAAGCTCCTTCAGGTCAAAGAATATGTACATTCTATTTAATGTTGAATCCCCAGCACCTAGAATAGAGGCTGGCACACAGTAAGTAATCAAAAAAATTTGCTAATGGTTTGTTTAACTGGCCTTTATATTTTAATCTGTAAAACAAAGGGAATGAAACCAATTATCTCTAAGGACTTTTCTAGGCCTAAGATTCTTTTCTATTCTCTTAATACTAGATTGGTTTGAATAATGAGGATAGCAAAATGTCCAAGTTGTACCCATGTTCTAAGACCTAGTTAAGTCACATCTCTAACCACTTGGACCCATAGAACTTTCTTCCTACCTGTGTGAACAGCTGTAGAGTCTTTATGGGTTAGTCCATGACTAGCCAAATACCTTTGCCTTATTTGTTAAGTGCCCTTGTATGACTGTCTATAATTGCAATTTCACTTGAACACTTTGAAGTAAGACCCTGTGCTGATGCCTGTCTGCTTTTTCTCATGGCATTAATAATAACACTAGTTAAAATTCATTGAGTGTCCATATGTGGCAGGCAATGTTTATACTTAAAGAGCATTAACTAATTTAATCCTTACAGCTACCCCATAAATTAAGATTACTATTTATTCTCAAGAGAGGAAATCAAGGCACAGGGTGTTGAAGTACCTTGCCAACACAGCTAGTAAGAAGTGGAGCTGGCATTCAAACTTGAGAAATCTAATTCCAAACTAGTGCTCTTAATAAATACATGGTAATATTTCATGTGGTACCCAGTTCAGACACTAGAACTATGTGGAAAATATAACAGACACTAGATATTCATTTGAATGAACTCGGTGAATAAATAAGAAATAAATAAACATGTGTGGCAGTAGTTCTATGAAGTGACTGTATATCTCACCCAGAAAATTCCTAAGTGATTATTACTGGAAGGACTCTCATTCCCATGAATACCTTGTTTTATTCTGATTGCTACCTTCATGTGGCTTGCATTTGTATTTATCATTCCAGTTCACTCTGCTTCTGGTTAATCCAGCAGTTTTGTATCTGAGCAACCATCTGTCTTTAAACAAATTCCACAGATGTAATCATGAGTACAACTAAACCAAAAACAAATTCAAACCTAATCTTCCTAGAAGAGCAGAACTTGGTGTAGTTTAGAAAGACTTTAAGAGTTTTAAGGAGTATTCTTTTTACATGTTTTCTAGCAGTGACAAAGTAATAAGTAAAATGAGTATCAGTTAAAATATAAAATAAAGTTTTGTGTGGCTGTTTTAAAAATTGTAGAATAGGCCGGGTGTGGTGGCCTACATCTGTAATCCCAGCACTTTGAGATGCTGAGGTGTGTGGACCACCTGAGGTCAGGAGTTTGAGACCAGCCTGGCCAACATGGTGAAACCCCTGTCTTTACTAAAAATATGAAAATTAGCTGGGCGTGGTGGTGGGCTCCTGTAATCCCAGCTCCTCAGGAGGCTGAGGCAGGAGAATCACTTGAACCTAAGAGGTGGAGGTTACAGTGAGCCGAGATCATGCCATTGCACTCCAGCCTGGGTGACAAGAGCGAGACTCAGTCTAAAAAAAAAAAACTGTAGAATAAAGCAATACGAAGTAGTAGATTTTATCTTGGATTTGTTGTGGGACCCTGAAATTAGAAATAGCCTTCGATGTTTCTCATTCCTAACATGGTTGCCAGTGTCTGTTTTCTTCTTCGGCATGCAGTGCCCCATCTACTAATGATCTGTTTTGCTGCTGTGGGTTACAGAAAAGGTACAAAGCAAGGCCTTTATGACACTTAGAAAGCCTATTTAAGACAAGCAAAGAATAAAGCACAAGACAAAAAGGGTACAGCCTCATCTCAGGTCGCAATTCAACCTCCCTCCTCCCCTAAATTTTATATCGCCAATAACGATGGAGGTAGTTTTGTCAAAATAATAATAGTTGTGAAGGACTATCAGAGAATAATTGTCCTAATTTTTTGAAAGGCATCATAGGATATATATATCTTGAACACCTCTTTGCTGTTTTGTTCACTAGCTATTGACCCAGGGCAAGTTACTTAATCTTAGCTACTTTATGTTAACCTCAGTCTCCTCAATTGTAAAATGCAGTAATGACATTGCTATTCTAATAAGGTTTCCAGAGGAGCAAATATGCTACTGCTGGTAAAGCACTGCTGAGAACAGGGACTAGCACATTCAAGGCATTTTATAAGTGCTTATTAAACAAACAGAGCGTCCCCTGCTGTCCTCTTTCCCCTCACACACTCAGTGGTTCAATAGAGTTAATATAGTTCTAATCCACTTGAGATTTTAGTGTTTGCAGCTTTATAATGAATAAATGCAACTTTTCTATTATTGTTATTTTCAATTGCTATTGGCAATAAACTCATGGAATTTTATTGTACTTTCATGGATATCAAGTAGTTGATGGACATCAGACTGGAAACTGCTTATTTGTTCATTTATTCATTAATTAATTCATTCAACAAATATTTCTAGAGCACTTACTACATGCCAGGAATGTATGGGATTACTTATGTGAATCTTAAATTTGCTAGAGATGGAGATATAGAAACTTTTCTTTGTTTTTTCATAATACAATCACTTGGAAATTTTTTACTCACCAAATTTAATTCATAGGTTTAATTACCATCTACTGTCTAGTATTGAACTGAGATTTTGTGAAGAATACGGTGAAGAATACAGTGAATAGGGCAAATCTTTACTTTTATAAAATGATTACAATTTAATAAAATGTTATAAATCCAAGAGATATGACTAAGAATAAAAACAAAGTAATAGAGATCATTAGAAGACAATGAGAAGAATGTTACCCTGGGAAAAGAGAAGGTCTGGAGGTGTGCTCTGGAGATGGGAAATTTAGATAGATACAAAGCAGGGGAAATCACTGTGGTGGGAGAAAGCCCAATAAGCAGAGATTTGTGTCTGGAAGTGGACATGACACCCTGGGAAAGAGGAAGATGGCCTCATAACACCTTGCACATCTTCTCATCTAGCATGGCATTTAATACTTTGTAGGCTTGCAAAAAATGTTACAGAGAATATTACTGAGTTAATGGGAAAATTTATAAATGAGAGAGAATAAAAGATTATTTTATGAAGACCATTTTTCATGTATTTGTTCATTTGTCTACTCACCTATTTAACAGATATTATTGAACATGCATGCACCAGTCATCTGCTAGCCACGGGGGATATTGCTGTGATGGAGAAATACAGAGCTTCTGCTTTCAGGGACAATATAAACTAGTGGAATCAGATTACAGAGCAATGTTGCATTTTTTTTTAAATTTGGAGACAGAGTCTGGCTCTGTTGCCCAGGCTGGAGTGCAGTGGCGTGATTCTAGCTCACTGCAGACTTAACTCCTAGGCTCAACCAATCCTCCCACCTCAGCCTCCTGAGCAACTGAGACTACAAGTGTGCACCACCACACCTGGGCAATTTAAATTTTTTTATTTTTTGTACAGACAGGGTCTCACTGTGTTGTCCAGGCTAGTTTCAATCTCCTGGGCTCAAGGAATCCTCTCAGCTTGGCCTTCCACAGTGTTGAGATTACAGGTGTCGGCTGCCTTGTCCAGCTGGATTACAGAACATTTTGAATACCAAAGCAAGGAGCTTGGCATTTATTTAAAATGTAATGGGGAATCAATAAAGTATTTTAAAGAGAGGAAAGTTTTAGTATTAATCAGAGTAGGTAGAGACTAGAGGTATGATAATTAATTAAGAGTTTATTGTAATAACTCAGGTGTGATTTGGTGAGAACCTGAACCAAAGTGGTATCAGTGCCCTGGTGGATAACAATAAATGTAAAAAACAATTTAACTAAGGCTGGGTGCAGCAGCTCATGTCTGTAATCCCAGCACTTTGGGAGGCTTTGGATCACAAGGTCAAGAGATTGAGACCATCCTGGCCAACATGGCAAAACCTCGTTTCTACTAAAAATACAAAAATTAGCAGGGAGTGGTGGTGTGCACCTGTAGTCCCAGCTACTTGGGAGGCTGAGGCAGGAGAATTGCTTGAACCAAGGAGGCAGAGGTTGCAGTGAGCCCAGATCACGCCACTGCACGTCAGCTTGGGCGACAGAGAGAGACTCCATCTCAAAAAAACCCCCAAACTCCCCCCCCCAAAAAACCCAACCTAATAATTTAAGTAAATAAAACTAATGGATAGATCAAAACTGTTTTGGGACATATTGGATACTTGAAGTTAAGGAGAAGAAACTGTTAAAGATACTCCAAAGCTATCAAATGGTGTGGCATGAAAACCTACAGTATCATAAGCCAAATGGATAAATTTGGAAAAAAAAATTAGATGGGTGTTGTAGAGGGAAAATGACCAATTGACTTTGAACGTACTGACACACTGATGTCAAGTGGGTTTCATGAGGAAGAGTAAATTTCCAAGTTTTTTGGACAGTGTCCTGAGTAAAACACAGATTTTACGTGATGACCTGATATACACATGTATAGCGAAACTTTCACAAAATGGTACTAATCCTACCATATGCAATTTACTCTGATCAGTTCTATTCTATTAATTTTATTTTTCTAAACAATACTGGCCGTGACATCCTAAATTTATTTCATGACCCTGTTTGAAGGTTGTTCTAAAGATAGTTGAAAATTAGGATCTTACTATAATAGGTGTGTTATAGAGATTTTTGGCAATGAGGGCCTTATAGAAGAAAGGTCAAAGCTAATCAAGATTTTGGAGTTGTGCCATATGGCATTAAGAAATAAGCTTGAGTTCACAGGGTATAGAAATTTTTCCTAGATGATCCTGACTATGAACAGAATAGTTTGTAACACATGAATAAATTAGTTACATATACTTCAGGATGTGGATGACAAAGAATAGAAGTAGCATGAACTATCATCACTATTTCTTACTATAAAAATGTGTGTTTTAGTTTAAAAATAAAGGTATCTGTGTTAATATCTAACTACAGTGGATTTTTCCTATTGAGTAAAGGAATGTCACTAATATCCTCCCCTCCCTATGCTTGTAGATACAGTTCATATTTGATGTTTTCCAGGATTATGACCAATTTTAAGGTATAGTGAGAGTGAACAAAAGAATATCTCCTAAATGGACAGATTTGTGGCTGTTAGTTTAATTTGGCTGATCAAGAAGCAACTGCACCCATGTAGTAAGTGGCCATGAGCAAGTTTCTCTACAACAAATAATATTGCTTCACTGGGGGGTTGAGTCACTGGAAAGATTTTCATATTCGAACTCCTTTAGCATCCCCTTTACCTACTCACCTAAATCAAACACAAAATAATATCACTAGGAATTAATATTGGGTTGGGACTTGGATTTGAGTAGGGAGGCCAAAGAAGTGCCAGCCATAACAGTACATTGCAAGTATTGAGTAACATTCTGGGCAATGAATGTGGCGTGGCTGCTGGGCCAATCGGATATATCATTGGGCTATTTAAATAGTCCCTGTTTTGACTAGTGGCTAGAATATTTTTAACCTCTTCTGTTGGTCGGGATTGATGTAAGGCAGCTTCTGCTAGCCTGTTTACCTTCATGGTGTCCCTTTAACTACACTAATTCCTGGATTGCATTCTGATGAGAAAAGGAAAATGTAGAGGAGCCATGGTATCAAGTTGCTCATGGCCACTTACCTTGTGGGTACAGTTGACTCTTGATCTGACAAATTAAACTGACAGTCAATGAAATTTTTGAATGACTTCTCTATCCAAGGCATGAGCTGGATCTCGTATTAGATATAGTGAGCATGAGACATGGTTAGTGTTTTCAAGAAACTTACTATATTGGGGATGTAGGACATAAATTGTAGCATTTCTATTATAAGGCAACATTGATCTAAAAACCTCAATGATTCAAAGAGAAAGGGAAAAAAGCTCTGAACAGCGAAACATAGATTCCAAAGTTCAAGCACCAAAGTTCAGACCTTAACAGTTATTTACAAGCGTCAGTTAACCTTTTGTTCTAGTGGGATAGGACTGCCATGGTGAGATTCCCACTGTTTCAGGTTCTTTTCCATTTTGTCACCTGTTTGAAATTCCATCCATTAGGAATTAACAGACATAACGGCAGTCCCTTCTATAATAAAATGTGTCTATTCTAGAAAGGTTAGTTATGGGGGAGGAAATGGAGTGCTGATGAGAGTAGGAGCATGGGCTTGAGATAAGGAGAGGTTTCGTGGAATTAGCTTAGCAAGATTTTTAATCTTTAATACCTACCTGAATTTGCCAACAGGTTAAGAAAGGGAAGTTTTGGTATGGGGTTTACATTAGGAGACACACAGAACTTAGAGGCTGGGTAATAGTTGGAAATGTGGGACACCTAAGAGACAGATGTTTGAGGTATACAGAGGGCAGTGGAATGGGAGAGACAAATGATCATTTTCATGCTTAGTTTTGCCTGGAAACCCAGATAATTGCAAACTCTGCTTTTCTTTTCTGCCTGCCAGCCTGCATTTCTTTGCTTTCTTAGTTCAACAGAAGTTTCATTGTCTTTGAAGCTGGGATCTAGTTCTTTGCTTTAATCTTATCTCAACCATTTAGAAATTACACATCTTCATATCCTCCTTATTTCCCTCAGTCCTCTGCCTACTCATTCCATTTCTCCAGGAAAAGTATCTGCACAAGCAAAAATAAACACAGCGAATACAAATTTGAAATTAGAAGTCTGTTGGATTGCATAGGTAACTAAGGAGGTTAGAGCCCACACAGCTTATTTATGCATGAGATTGCCCTTGGATTTAGAGCTTCTCCTCCACTGCTTCCTTATTATCCCAGGAGTACCTTGTATTCTACATGCATAGTAATTTATAATGTTGCATTATAATTATTTTCCTATTTGTTTGTCTCCCCTGTTAGATTGTGAGTGCCTAGAAATCAGCTCCTTAAAATAAGTATGAAAGATTGTCTTGTGGATTGGATTGTGCCCTGTCAACAAGAATGTTGCTGTTAAATAATTAGCATGTTTGTTGATGCCAGGCAATATTTGCTTTTAGATGTCATCACTCCTCATGTGCATTTTTGCCAATTTTTTATGTAACTGCAGATATAAGTTTGGACTCATCAACACAGTCATTTGCTTTCAAGACATTAAATGCTTTCAACACAGCCATTTGTTTTTCAGACATTATAACTGAATAAACAGCATAAATTTAAAAATTAAAATTGAATCAAAATAATAATTATCTGTATCTTATCTAGTAACTTAAGTATTGCTGATAAATATATGGGATATGTCCCTAGTGTAAATCAGAAGCATTTTAGAAGTAGAGTGCCATTGTCATCATTATATGTTACTAAAATTAGTTCTTTATTTTATTTAAATACACATTTTTGTTGTAATATATTATTGTTAAGTGAATGATTTTAGCAAATCAAAATTTCAAAGTATTATTCTAACAAAATAATTTTATTCTTTCCAATATCTATATAATAAAAAACTAATACTAAACAATTCAATGCTTATATACCCAACAATGTTTTACAATTATTTTAAAAGCATTTACATTATGTAGTTTATTATAATTAGGCTAGAGATGAATTTCTCTCAAAAAGGTGGACATATGCCAATTATTTATTTAATTTGTTTCTTAAAACTTGCTCTTTATGAATCAAATAATTCATTTATTGATGTCAGTGCACACATAGCTACTTGGAAAACTCGTGAGAATTTCAAGACTTAAATTCCAAGGTTCAGCTGGGTTATGGGTTGAGAAAGTTTTAGCTAAGAACTGGCATATTAAAAGATTACAAAACATCTCACAAAGTCTAAAGTTATAGAAGACATCAGGAGAAAAAAAATACCTTTTAATAAAAACATTCTAAACTCTAGCCACTAAAATTTCAACATGAGGCTATTTTAGCTATACAACCTTAGTTGTTTTATAGAAGGTTTATAAAGTTCAATTTTGTAACCTTAAACTTCTTTTACATAACAAATTTCTTGAATTTCATGTTTAAAATATAGAATGTGAATAGACTCAAAGTGCATTCACTTGTTTAATTTCCATCTGTGGCTATCCTTATGAGACAGGATTAGTATTAATTTCACTTTATATGTTTGTAGATTCTATTAGTTGTTAATTTAAGACTGGATAAGCATGGATTGCACACATTAGCTATATTTTTCTTGCATTTGAAAAACTTAATAAAAAGATATGAGAAGGTCTCAGTATAGTTTAGATAAGTTTAAATGATCTTTTTATTCTTTAAAAATATTAAGCTGAACTAGCTAGCACATAATACTTGAGGAGCAATTGTGAGACTTAGGAATGAGCAAGCTCTCAAACTTTATTCCTAATTGCCTAACTGGATATATTCTTTCCTACGACTCAGGTCCTTTTCTCATTTGATAAGAATGTCACAGTGAAAACATGGAATTGCAGAATGTTCAAGGTAGAAAGATCCTTAAAGATAATTAAGTCCAACTTGACCCATATGGCATAGCGAGATATGCAGATCTGCATGTCCAAGTCTGCAGCTAGAAAGTGACCCTGAAGTGAATTAAACTGTGCAGCAAAGAATTGAGAAATTTAAAGTAAAAGGTTGGGAAATTTGAATGTATATAAATCCCAGAGGCCCAGTGTAACATAAGGAAAGTCAGGGAGAGGGACTCTTTCATCATGGGAGATTTGAGGGCAGAGGGACGTAAAATGTGGGACAAGCCAAAGATGGTGACCTAGGGTGGTTTTTATGATGCAAACATTTTCCTCCTCATTCCCTATGAAATCTGCAGCCAATTCCATATTTCTCACTAATTCAAGTGAGTATTTTAGGGAATGGCTTATGGAGGAAACTGAGGGAGCAATTGTTTGGATTACATTCCAATTTTTTATTTGCATTAGAAATGCCTATATACATTTTTATCAGTGTCCTAACTTTTTTTGAGTGGGAACTGTATCTCCATAAGTGAACAAGAAGTTACATTACTGATTATGTTTCAATTGGTTAGTTTGATATTTAATGGTCTTTCACTTTACCACCCTTCTGTATTTTGTAGAAAGCAATACAAGCTCTTTATGATAGAAAGAATCTGCATATGTTTATTTTATAGTGGAAAAATGCTAAGATGTTCCTGTTCCCAATTTTCTCTCCAAATGAATCCAAATCTCCTGTATTTTGGAATGACTTTGGGTAAAGTGATTGTTCATAGAAAGTCTCTGTTAAAATAGTGAGGGTATTATTAGATGTTGTTACAATTCCATGAAAATATTTTACTTTGTCTTCTAGAGAAGACTCAGAAGTATAACTTACCAGAGTGGGAGATAGCATAAGAGCTAGACCAAATGGATCGCTAGCTGGAGGGGAAACTTGGTTTGAATGACTCAGTGAGAAGCTTCAGGAGTTCTGAGGGTAGCAGAAGGGTCCAGATTTAAGGTTATGATTAGAGTGGCAGGAAATGGGAGACTGGTTCAGAGATATTTCATCTACTTAAAAACTGTGCCTTTTCTATCCCATCAAAGAAAAATGCAGAAATTCTTACTTTGCAAATCCACAAAATGCAGTTGTTCAAGTATTTCTTATTGGTCACTACACTACAGTCTGGGTGACAGTACGATACTCTGTCTCAAAAAAAAAAAAAAAGAAAAAAAAAGAAACATTAAAGTGTGCAGATATCATTGAGAATTAAATATTTTAACTTCTAAACTATCTGTTAATCTTTTAGTAGGATACACATAGGCAAAATGCCTTATTGGTACTGTAAGAAAGATTCTTCTGGGTTTCATCTATTTTGTTTCAAAGCTAGGGATCTTCATTAGATATAGGAAAATTGATTCAAAGTTTCTATTCAGTCATGTCGAATTTGAGATTTTTTTAAAAGTTTTTTTTTGTGTGTGTGTTTAACAATATATTACAATATAATATTGCAGTGAAAACTAAATGGACTAATATTTTTCTTTTCATTTGTTAAATGAAAAAATATGCACAAAGTATATGTGTGGGTGACAAAGGCCTGAATTTGTGAAGTAACAATTACACTCAATAGTAAGGATTTTAGCTTTGCATAGGCCTTTCCCAGGGACTCCTATAAGGAAAAAGCTAGGGTTGGTTACTGACTTCTAATAAATAATTTCTAGGAAGTTAAACATTGACATAATTTATCCAAAAAGATTCATTTTCTTAATTTAGAAAGACAGAATAGTTTCTTTTTTCTTTTCAGATATAGGTTTTTCTGGCTTTAGAAAATATGCTTGTTTTTCTTTAATGGAAATAATTCCGTAGGCCGCCTTGTTTTATGTCTATTCAATTGTAGTCAGAAAGACAAGTCTGGTATTTGCTTTCAGGATTCCCTTGAATCATTAAAAAAAAAATCTATCTATCTATGTATCTATCTATCATCTATCTAGCTTTGACTTTCTCCTCTTCTTTGCTTTATTATTTAATTATTACCCATTCCTGAAGTAAAATAGTGTAAGATTATAGAAAATTATTTTTTTCATTGTAAGACTGAATAGAACAAATTTTCTTTCATTATAAGATTGAATAGAAAAAATAATGCTTTATTAGTCTCTGTGCCTCTATGTGCCATGGAGAAATTTGACTGCCAGTTTTGACTGACTTAGTTATTTAGTTAAGGAAAATAATTGGCTGAGTATCAATTATTGTTCTGTAGTATCAGAGAAAGTTGTTTTCCCTACTGGTTGAGCTCAGTAGTTCTTCATATTTTGAGCAAAATGGCAGAGGTAGGATGGCTTTTCCGAGGTAGAGATAAGAACTATGGTTAGGAAAGGAAGATTTGTGAAACACTAATAAAATTATTCTTGTTTTGCTTTGTTTTTAGACATAACGTTAAATTTATTTTGAAATTTAAAGCAACATAAACGAACAGGTGTTTTTTCTACTTATTGAAAGAGAGAAAAGAAGAAAATATGAAACAGGGATGGAAAGAATCCTATGCCTGGTGAAGGTCTAAGATTCTCATAACCTACAGGGAATTTGGCAAAGATACTCATCACTGTCATTTGGGTCCATTTTCCTCTCCATCTCTCCTTAACTGAAGAACTCATGAGACATACTCACACTGAATCTAAATATCCTATCTCAGGGCCTGAATCACATGTGGGCCACAGCAGGGATAGGAACATGGAATTACTAAGTTCTGTTTTACTTGTTATTGTTGCTATGTCTTTCTCTTAGTTTGCCTCTAAGGCACCATCAACTTTTTCAGACAGGATGGCTTCAGAACAGTGAATAAGACACATAAGCCCTAAAATACGTATGTATGTATATGTGTGTGTGCAAGCATGAGAACCTGTGTGTAAATTTTTATTATCTATAGATAAAAGCACACCTGGAATTAGCAATAGATACAATTTGGGACTTAACTCTTTCAGTATGTCTTATTTCCAAGCAAGTATTTAGTTTGGTTACCAATTACTAAACATTGAGAACTAAATTGCAAACACCGAGAACTAAAATGTTCAAATGGGAAATTGCAGTTAAAGCGCATGGTAGTGAATGAAAGGTACAAATTGTTTAAACTCTTATGTAAAATTTGATAAGATGTTTTACACAACTTTAATACATTGACAAGGTCTTGTGGAGAAAACAGTTCCAGAAGGTAAATACACACAAGGGATTTAGTCAAACAATTTTTTGGCAAGAATATTATGAATTTTGTAATCGGTGGGGAGCCAATGAAATACAAAGATGAGTCTAGTTAATAATCTACAATTATTGGTTAGAGAAGTATATTAGTGCTAATAGCTCTCCATTTCTCCTAGCTTTTCTCTTCTGTCAGCCCCACGAGCCTTTGGCACAATGAAGTGGGTAACCTTTATTTCCCTTCTCTTTCTCTTTAGCTCGGCTTATTCTAGGGGTGTGTTTCGTCGAGATGCACGTAAGAATTTTATTTTTCTATTGTTCAACTTTTATTCTATTTTCCTAGTAATATAAAGTTTTAGTAAATGAATTTTTAAAGAATTCTTTTGGCATTTATTTCTAAAGTGGGATGACATTTTGTATTTGTGAAGTCTTACAAGGTTATATTATTAATAAATTTCAAACATCCTAGGTAAAAGAAAAAAAAGGGTCAGAATTGTTTACTGGCTAATTTTCCTTTGCACATGTAGGAAAGTGCAGAGTGACTTAGACAGAATGACTTAAACTTCGTAGAATAGAGTTGAAGATTGAATTCATAACTATCCCAAAGACCTATTCATTGCACTATGCTTTATTTAAAAATCACAAAACCTGTGCTGTTGATCTCATAAATAGAACTTGTATTTATATTTGCTTACATTTCAGCCTGTCTTCTCAGTAGTTGTTAATAGACACTAAGAGTATTAGATGATATCTAAGTCTGAATATAAAGCTATAAATCTTTAATAATTTAAAAAGTAGTATTCTTGGTAATTGAATTATTCTTCTGTTTAAAGGCAGGAGAAATAATTCACCATCATCCCAAGTTTTTCTGTAGGAATCAGAGCCCGATATTTTGAAGTAAATGCATAATCTAAGTCAAATGTAAAGAAATATAAAAAGTAACATTATTACTTGTTTTCCTCAGTATTTCAGAACCCTTTTTTTTCTCTCTCTGCCCAGACAAGAGTGAGGTTGCTCATCGGTTTAACGATTTGGGAGAAGAACATTTCAAAGCCCTGTAAGTTAAAATATGGATGAATCAAATTTAATGTTTCTAATACTGTTATTTATTATTCTAAAATGCTTATATTTCCTTGTCATCAGGGTCCAGATTCTAAAACAGTGCTAATAGAGTTTTCTGTATTGAGGAAGATACTCTGTAACTGGGCTATCCAATATAGTAGTCACTGGTCACATGGCTATTGAGTACTTCAAATATGACAAGTGCAACTGAGAAACAAAAACTTAAATTGTATTTAATTGTAGTTAAATTGAATGTATATAGTCACATGTAGCTAATGGCTGCTGTATTGGACAGTACAGTTCTGGAACTCATACACAACGTGGTTAGTGGAAAGGACTTTAATACAGGTTTCCTTTGGTGGCTCACTCACTAAATCCCCTTTACATAGGAAACACTCCTGTGGTTAATTAGGATTATTTAAATATTTTTTAATCTAGTAAAAAAATGAGAAAATAGTTTGTTTTTTAAAAGTCAATGTAATCCTACAGGCTAATTAAAGAAGTATGTGAGGATCAGATGTGGTGGCTCACACCTGTAATCACAGCACTTTGGAAGGCTTGAGCCCAAGAGTTTGAGACCAGCCTGGACAAGTCTCTCAAAAAAAATAAAATTAGCCAGGCATGGTGGCACATGCCTGTAGTCCTAGCTACTTGGGAAGATGAGGTAGGAGGATCACTTTGCTTGGACCTGAGAAGTCAAAGCTACAGTGAGCCACAATTGTGCTACTGCACTCCAGCCTGGGTGACAGAGTGAGACTCTGTCCTCAGCAAACTGACACAAGAACACAAAATCAAACACCGCATGTTCTCACTCATAGGCGGGTGATGAACAATAACACATGGACATAGGGAGGGGGCACTACACACAGGGGTCTGTTGGGTGGGAAATAGGGGAGGGACAGTGGGAGGTGGGGAGTTGGGGAGAGATAGCATGGGAAGAAATGCCAGATATAGGTGAAGGGGAGGAAAGCAGCAAATCACACTGCCACGTGTGTACCTATCCAACAATCTTGCATGTTCTTCACATGTACCCCAAAACCTAAAATACAATAATAACTTAAAAAAATAAAATAAATAAAATAAAAAAGAAAAAGACAACCTACTGGAAAAATTGGCCCCCAAAAAGGGCTTAAATTACAGAAAAGAAAAAAAGACAGAAATACACAAATGAATGGCCCACAAATATGTGAAATGAGACTCAACGGCATGGAATAAGCTTACTTTCCATGGGTTTCTGTTTGATTCCATGCCTTTCCTTAGATATCCATGATAACATACCGATCTCTGCACACATCCACAAATTAAATACAAATGGAAATATCTATTGTGTACACTGTTACCTTTTGGTATGTTTGTAGCATTTACTAAAACGCTTTGTATGACATGACAACAGTATTTATCAGAAAAATGAAGATTAAATCACAATTTAAAATCTACTTCGTTACCATCAAATTAGCAAAAATTTTAGTCTGGTAACATCCAATGTTTGGTAAGCAAGTAGAGGAATGAGAACAAATATATGTCAGTGACAGAGAAAACTTGTGTGACTGCTTTGAAGTACAGGTTGGTAGTCCCTTGCAAATCTGAACATGAGAATACCTATAAGCAAATCCCCAGAGAAAATACTGCTCATGTACACCAGGAGGTGTATGAGGATGTTTAGAGAGCACTGCTCATAATAAAAAAAAAAAGAGTTGTGAATTGGAATACCTATCTACAGTAACAGTGACAAATCAAGTGCAAAATATCTTTTCAGTGGAATGCTAAAGAGCAGTGAAAATAAAGTAACTGATAAATTAACTAAAGCATTGTGCTTCATTCTATATACATAGATTATTACAGCATTAAAAAACAAAGGAATGATTAACGTAAAATTCAGGAAAACAGATAACTCTAAAGAGAATGCAGTCAGAGAGGGACATGAAGGGATCAGTAAAATAATAATGATCTATTTTACATGCTGAATGCTAACTTAGAACAAGGAATTTTTTAACTCTACATACTTTACTTATGTGCACATTTTGTTTCTCACAGCAGCATGGAATAAGCTTAGTTTCCTATGGGTTTCTGTTTGATTGATATACTTAGAAATCCAAGATAACATATCTCTCCACACATCCACAAATTAACACAAATGGAAATATCTACTGAGTCTATCTTTGGCTTTTTAAATTTTTGTGTAGCATTTATCAAAGCAAAGTTTTATGTGACATGAGAACAAACGTTGGATTCCAATTGTAACAACCCTATTAGAAGCAAAATAGACAACCAGAGATAAACATGGTGCATGAGCAGTTTTCCAAGGAATATGTCAGTCTTATTGTTTTAATTACAAGAAGCCAGTGCTACTGTGTAAATCTGATTTATGCAAACTGGACATCAATTAAAATTCCAGTTTTGCTAATTCAGGACACTAATTCTCAAATGCCAACATAAAAAAGTTAAAAAGATAAAAACATGAACACACAACATGGGGAAGCATGTATAAAATACATAAAATGAAGATATATTTTAATGTTTACTTTATGCAAGAATGCTGCTCCTGTAAGTTCTATGTGCTCTATCAAGAAATTAAATCAGCCGGGCACAGTGGTAGGCATCTGTAATCCCAGCTACTTAGCAGGCTGAGGCAGGAGAATTGCTTGAACCTGGGAGGCGGAGATAGCAGGGAGCCAAGATCACACCACTGCACTCCAACCTGAGCCACAAAGTGAAACTCCGTCTCAAAAAAAAAAAAAAAAAAAAAAATTACAGGGCACAATCAATTAACAAGTCTACATTCTTTAGCCAACTACAACAATTCTACTTCACCATTAATTAATAAAAGTTACAAGTAATTTTAGCATTCACAAGTAGTCTGTAAAGGAATACTGGAATTTTACAAGTCACATAAAACGGCACTAATATTAATTCTACCAAATATTTTACTTGCAAATCAATTTACCCATGTTCTCCCAGAACAAGTGGCATAATGCAGTTGCAAATTGTATTACAAATAGATTTTCTCCAAATGATCACTTTCCATTCCATGCCCCCAACTAAATAATCTTGAGATGTTTGCATTTGATTATTTGGAAAATAATAATTATAACAATTATAACATTTCCTGAGGGACCAGTAATCTAGCAAATTAAATCCAGTGAAATATAAATTTGTCACCATTATCTTTTAATATTGGTGAGCCAGATCAGGGGAAACATAAGCTGACTCAATAAATAAATAAATAAGCCCAGACGCCTCGTTAACCCTCAACTATGATCATACCCATGTGTCTGGGACCATTGCCCAAGGCTCCTTATTATTCTAAAGCAAAGAATTATGAGGTTTGTAGTAAATAGGATCTGACCCTGAATAAAACAGTCTTATTTCCAGCTTCAATCTAACAATATAGAGCTTCCTAAATATGCTTTCGGGTTCACTAAACTTTGTTATCCTTGCTCAGGCTAAAACGACTCGAGGCAGAGGGAAATGGCACAATTTTCTAACTGTGAAATCCAAGTAAAGTCTTTGTCATCTCAGGAGCTGGAGCTTCTGGTGTCTCCTCTCCAAGCCTGTGTCAAGGTAAATGGGCAATTAAGTATTTTACGCAGCCGCAAGCCAAATAAACTAATCCAAATTTCTGTAATGTACCAATCTAGATTATTTTGACATTATTTCATAAAACCATAGGTCAACATCACCTGACACCATATTCTGAATGTCAGGCACCTCAGAAGTGATCCAATCTGGGGCAAGAAATCAGCAGGTATACCAGGAGAAAGTTGCCCTCCTTCCATAGTGCAGGCAGGGAGGAAAGGGTATTTAAGCTGAACTTGAGGCCAACAGGGCCTGGGATGGTTCTGTGGAGCAGGAGGACTTCTTGGCTATGGCACGACAAGCCACAAGCTGGCAGCAGAACAAAGCGTGATCCTTTCACCAGGAAAGCAGCAACAATGTTGCATAGGAAGGATCCTGTTTCTGGGGCCTCCAGTATCCAAGGCAAAAAGGTGCCTGGTAAACTCAGGGGGAGCATAGGAAAGGCAGGATGAGCTCTGGGAAACAGACCATAACGGCAAGCCCATGGCTTATGTGGAAGAATCAGCAAGGCTTGCTAGCCATGTTTCCATGCCCAAGAAAGTGACCGTCATCAACAACAAAGGCTGTTGGTCATCAACAGCTTGAAGCAAGACAAGGTGGCTGAAGGTGGGCTGAGCGAAAATGTGGAAAATGTGACTGGGAGGGAGTACTGCTTATTCCCTGGAACTCTCAGGAACACGTAAGGGACACCTTGTGATGGAGTGCCTATAAAAATAGCTTCTGAAAAAAAAATCACTGGGACTTTATACATTCGTAAGCTAGGTCTAAAAAAAAAGGGAATGTAAATTCTATTTTCGATTTATAGTAGGTATATTTTGGCTATGTGGGGAAAACAAAACTCACCTATGGCTGGAGGCAAAGGTCATATAAGACATATTGAAGGCATCGGGTATCTACTAGGCTTTTAAAGATTGGCTGCCAATTTCAATCCTCCCCAGTTTCTCCCTTTCTGAAATTATACATTTTCATAATTTTCAGGAAAGGAAGAATTGAGTATTCCTGTTTTTTCTAGAGGATACTTTGATTAGGGCCTCAATCAGTAAGCTACCTGGTAAAATGCTCTCTAAAACTCAAGGATATTTGAAGCACCTTAAGAAGAAACTAAAATGTTGTCTTCTAATACCTTGAGTACTTACCTCATTCATCATTTTATTAGTTGTCTATCAGGAACATTTATATGTTAATCATATTAACACTTTGAATGTCATATAAGAGGCAATCTTTTCAACGAATTCAAATGAATTCTTATACATTAGCATAAGGCCACATCTCAGAGGGAAGTTGTGTTGTAAAAATGAGACATTGGTTGACGAGTGAATAGAATTTGCAGGGTGGCTAACATTGGACTGTTTTTCAGGAGAGAAAGGGAAAGAATAGAGACACCCTTAAAATAAACCACACAGTGTCAAACTATTCATGCCATGAATCAGCTCAGTCATATTCCAATCTCCTCCCTCAAGCTTATCTCAGTGCAACTTAAGGAAGAAATGGAAAGCCCATTTTCACCAGCATGCATCTCTTATGGAGGGGCAGGGAGAAGGCATATTCATAACAATTTCAAACTAAAATAGTACCCCAAAGCCAGTGATGTATTCTGGCCCAGACTTGACAGGTTATTTTACCTGGCTAAACCTCACTGTTCCTCTTGATATAGTAAGCATATTTTCGCACATTCTATTTTTATTTCTCACCAAATGTGTCAAGATTTGGTTTTTATTAAACTTTAAATTTTATATAATTGTAGATATGCAGGCAGTTGTAATAATAGAGAGAGATCCAATATACCCTTTACCCAATTTCCCCAGTGGCAACACCTTACAGATGTTGACAATGATATAGCCAAGATATAGAACATTTCTATCACCACAAACATCCCTTATGTTGAACTTTTAAAGCCACACTCACTTCCCTCCCTCTCTCCTCTGTCCTTGGCTCCTGGAAACCACAAGTGTGTCTCTCTGTTTCTATAATTTTGTTATTTCAAGAATGTTTTATAAATGGTACTAGACAGTATGCAACTTTTGGAGATTAATATCATTTTCTCAACATAATTTTCTGAAGAGTTAATATACTAACATGCATGTATTAACAGTTCATTCCTTTTCATTGCTGAGTAGTATTCCACATTTTGGACATAGCAAGGCTTTTTTAAACAATTACTATTTGAAAAATATCTTAGTTTTTTTCCCATTTGAGGCTGTTATGAATAAAACTACAATGAAGATTTGTGTACAAATTTTATGTGAACATGAGTCTTCATTCTTTACGGGTAATTGTTGGGTCACATGGTGCTTGTATGTTTAGTTATTTAAGAAACTGCCAAACTCTTTTCCACAGTGGCTGTAACATTTTACATTACCATCAGAAATGTAGAAGCGATTCATTTGTCTGAATCCTTGCAAGCATTTGGTGGTGGCATTATTTTTAATTTCAGCTATTCTGATAGGCATTTAGAGATATCTGATTTTGGTTTTAATTTACATTTCCCTAATAACTAGTAATGTTAAACATATTTTTACATGTGTTTGCTATCTGCATTTCCTCTTCAGTGACATGTCTATTCCTGTCCTTTGCATAGATACTAATTGTGTTGTTTGTTTTTCTACGGAGTTTTAATAGTTCTTTATATATTCTTGAGATCAGTCCTTCATCAGATTTTCAGTCTGAAAATATTTTCTGTAATGTTTCATCCTCTTAACAGGGTCTTTGGAAGAGCAAAAGTTCTTTAGTTGAATGGAGTCAAACTTACCAATTTTGCCCTTTATAGATATTCCGTTTGGTGTCAAGTCTAAGAATACTTTACCTGGCCCTAGATCATGGCGATTCTCTGGTTTTTTTTCCTAAATATTTTGTAATTTTTCATTTCATATTTAAGTCTGTGATCTATTTTGAGTTAATTTTTGTATATGGTGTGAGGTTTAGGTCAAGATGCATCTTGGTTTTTTTAGCCTGTAGATTCCAAACATTCCAGTAAGTTGACAATTTAGATGAAATGGACAAATTCTTTGAGATGTGACTATCAAAACTCACACAAGGAGAAACAGCACTCTATCTACTAAACAAATTGAATTCATAGTTGAAAGTCTTTCCACAAAGAAATTTTCAGGCCCAGATTGCCTCACCATGAAATTCTACCAATTTTTTAAGGAAGAAATAATACCAATTTTATTTAAGCTCTTCCAGAAAAAATCCAGTGGAACAAACACTTCCCAATCCATTCAATAAAGCCACCATTACCTTCACATTAAAACCAGACAGGGGAGTGTTGTTCAATGGATATAAAGTTTCAGTTGTGTGAGACGAATGAGTTCTAGAGATCTGCTCTACAACAGAGTGCCTATAAGTTAATAGCACTGTATTGTGCACTCAAGTTTTTATGTAATTTTACGACATAAAAAAACAACAAGGGGAGAGATCCAAGATGGCCGATTAACAACAGCTCAGGATTGTAGCTTCCAGTGAAAGCGCAGAGAGCGAGTGGACGCCACAATTTCAGACGAATTTCTGTTGCCCACAAACTAGGAGATTCTCGGTGGAGGAGCCACACGGGTCGCCAGCGCGACTCTTTTGGCCGGCGCCCCAGCGCGGCATGGTGCTTCTCAGCGTGGAGTATACGCAACTGGGTGCCCTTTGAGTCAGGCTCAGCTGGTCCCGTCCCCACAAGGAGAACAGCAATTGGGAGCTCTGAGGACTGAGAGTTTCACAGTAAGCACAGCTGAACCCGGAAAGGCCTAGCTCTGTGGGGAAGGGGCGTCCGCCAAAGGAAAACTAAGAAACAGAAAAAACTTCATCACCAACAAGCTGGATGTCCACTCAGACCCAATCTGAAAGTCAGCAATTACAAAGACGACAGGTGGATAAATCCACAAAAATGGGAAGAAACCAGTGCAAAAAGGCTGAGAACACCCAAAATCAGA